>JAKOGI010002050.1:0-147986 GCA_029747015.1 Carnegiea gigantea | reverse complement strand
TTTCCCCCTTTTTTTTCCCCCCCCCCCCCCCCCAAAAAAAAACCCACACTTCCTGGCCCTAATTTTGCACCATGAAGATGGTTCTGTTTAACATCTATGAAGGTTTAAGCTGGATTAGTAACACTAACATTTATTAAATCTCTTTAAACGTCGATTCATACTGTTGTTCTTCGTTGCAGGTTTTCTGTTAGCTTGGTATTTGATGTAGCAAAATGATATTGATTTGTTTCTGGACTCTGTGATAGCCAAATGGGAAGGGAGCTGAATTCGGCTCTGATCTGTTTGATCTGGATTGATTTCAACATATAGTATGAGTAATTAGGCTGGTGCAATGATGTTATTGCAAGTAAATTTGAAGAAGGAAATATTACATATATTATAGGAGATTTTGGGTGTATCAACTGAGGTTCCTCCCCTCCCCAACAAGTTAACGTTTATGTACATCTGTTACGCTTGTTTCCAAGGATGAAATTACATATGATTTGATTCGGAAGCAAAGTACTGCATGCCTTGTGACTTAATGAGTTGTGCTTGACCAAGGGCCTCTTCCGATGGCCGGGATTCTTGGGCCTTTGTTTTTTTCCATGGAAGCGTTGATTTTTTTTGAGATTTTGTGGTGACTAATAATGTGACTATGAGTGACTTCTTAAGTTTGAGATGACTAATAGTACATCTAACAGTAACTTTTATTACAATATCTTTTAATTTTATTATAAATCATCCTAATTAATATTAAAAGTCACTATAAAAATATTTGTGTCATATGATATATCTGCTGTGTGACAGTTTCATATCAGACTTACAAAAAGCAATTCGGATGTTCTGATACATCTACGAAGAAGATGAAAAACCAGATGTGGAACTTATCACCTCACAAGGACCGCAAGTCTGCAACCAACAAACCCCAAATAATGGGGGTGTTTGGTAACAACAGCTTTTTGGGAAAAAATAGCTGTTTGGGAGGATTTTGGCTATTTTGACCAAGTCAAACAGCTAAAGGGTGTTTGGTAAAGAACTGTTTGCAATAGCTGTTTGGCTCCAAAAAGCTCTTTTTGAAAAAGCTATTTCCATTAGCCTTTTGAGAAGAGCTTTTTGTAGAAATGACATAATTGTCCATAAATTTGAAAAAATTACACACATCTCTTAAAAACTAATTCATAAATAAGGGCATAAATGAAATTTTACCAACATATTTTTAAGAAACAGCTAATTTTTACCAAATACTTTTTCTAAAAACCGCTAATTCAAACAGCAAATATAAACAACTAATTCAAACAGCTAACAACTAACAGTTAGTACAAACAGCTAACAGCTAACAGCTGTTTACCAAACAGGGCCAATATCCGCAAGCCTGCATGCCACTCTCCTGTAACACCACGTATGAATCCTTCTGTAACGTGGAAGCACCTCAACACTAAACACCAAAAAAAACCATCCCTCAACAAACCTACAGAATGAACCACCTCCTGGTGAATTCCACCGTTATAAACGGTGATTGTATCTCCTCCTTCCTTCTCACTCTCTCCTAACTATACAAGTGTTGAGTTCGATGTCATCAATAATATCACATCCAGCCAACAAATTTAATCTTATTTGCTCTGGGAGAGAAAGTAAACATCACATAATTAATGGCTGCCAATCTGAGGGACCAGCATGGGAACCCTATTCAACTGACTGATGAGCATGGGAACCCTGTTGTGCTCACTGATGAACACGGCAACCCCATGCACCTCACCGGAGTCGCTTTTACGCCGTCCGAGTCAGACAAAGTCGTTGAGTACGCCGTACCTGCCGCCACCACCACTGCTGATTACACCGCACCTGCCACCACCACCGGTGGAGCGGCTGGGATGCTTGGAGCCGCCTTGCACGGTGGTGGAGTGGAGGTGGGTGGTGGTGGTGGTGGTGATGAAGGCGGTCAGTATCAACTGAGGCGGGTGGAACCGGAGCCAGAGCTGCCTGCTAGCGGTAATGAAGGCGGTCAGTATCAACCGAGGCGGGAGGGACCGGAGCCAAAGCCGCCAGCTAGTGGTGGTGTCAGTTCTGGGGAGATTCAAAGCAGTGGTTCAAGCTCTAGCTCCATCTCGGTCAGCCATCCGATCCTATACAAAGAATGCATGTAGAAGCTCCCCCCCCCCCCCCCTTCTCTTCTTGTTGAATTCATAGTTTGGCATATTAGACACACATATATATAGTACTAGTTAAGACTTAAATTGAAAGAGCATGTTCCACGTAACTAAGCCAACCACAACAAATGGAGTTTTATTCTTTTTAATTGCTCGGTATTTTTAGATTATTAGATATAGTAGTTCAGGGATCACAAAATATTTTACAACAAGAAGGGTTCACGAAATAATTTACAACAAAAAGGGTTCATGTTCAGAAAGAACTGGGTTCTTCTCCTAGGAAGAATGAGACCTTAATTAGCATTTAGCAACTACTATCTTGAAATCTCGATACGGAATTACCTTTGATTTGTTGGTTTTTATGTTGTGAGTAGTAAATTTTCCATATAACCAACTAAAGCAATTTGTCTACAAGTCAAGCCAAAATGGTCTTTTCTAATAGAGAATTAGGAGTATTTTGTTTATTGGAGTGTCTATTATATCATGCTTGTGTCCACTTCCTATGTGTAGAATGCCTTGTATATATCCTGTAATTGCATCTGTCTCCACATCCATGCATTATAATGGGTATGATTTCTGCAATATTTTCTTCTAATTAACCTTAATTACATCATCAATGTGTCATCGTCATCGATATCTAGTCCGAAGAAGTACAAGAAGGCCAAGTTGAAGGACAAGAAGCTGGCGCCGGCGCAAGGAGGAAGAAGAAAGGGTTAAGAGAGAAAATCAAGGAGAAGTTGACGGGTGGAAAACATAAAGACAAGGATAAGGACAAGGACAAGGAGAAGGACGCACGTCAGGTTACCACCACCACCGGAACCACCACCGTCGAGCACCACGAGCACGACAATAAGAAAGGGGTGATGGACAAAATCAAGGACATTTTGCCCGGCACTGGCCACCACTACTGACACATGCATATATGAAGCTAGACCAACGATCGATGGAGCAAGTCGGAGTCATATAAATGGGTTTGTTGTAGGGAAAATGTGAAAGGATATGGAGGCTTTTGTTGTTGAATAATCCATTGGTGGCTTAGAATTAATAAGGCATTTTTAGGTATGTTTGTGTCTTTAGGCGTCTAAGTTCAAGAGTGTGAAGTGAATGTCTCAAACATGTAAAACTGAATTTTTTGAATTTGTATCTTCTGCTTTTATTCATGTGTAGTAGAATATATGTAAATTTAGTTGTGGAATGCTGAGAATTCTCACATCTATGTTCACATACGCTCAAGATGACGCACCCCAGGGTGCAGGACATGTTGAAGATGACTGGCATATTTGTGTACTTGCATTACTTGTTGTAACTCATGGTGAAAACAGTGTAGGAAGCCCAATGTATTCTTTAGTGTCATCATATAATTAATAGCCGTGTTTGACAAACAGCTTTTTGAAGAGTTTTTTGGCAAAAAAGAACTTTTTTGGCCAAAATTACCTTTTTGACCAAGTGAAAAAGCTAATATGGGTGTTTGATAAAAGAACTTTTTAAAAGAGTTTTTTGGGTTCAAAAAGCTAATTTGAAAAAGCTAATTCCATGAGCTTTTTGGAAGAGCTTTTTAAATAATTAGTTTTTTATCTCACAACTTTGTCAGAAACAGCTAATTTTACCAAACAGTTTTTCAACGAACAGCTAATTCAAACAGCTAATACAAACAACTAATTCAAACAGTTAACAACTAATACAAACAGCTAACAGTTAACAGCTAACAACTGTTTGTCAAACAGAGCCAATGTCAAGATTTCTGCTGACAGAAACTATAAACGGGCAAAATATGATTATAACATTTGCCTTTGCTGAATTCTCATGACTATAGTTTTGACGTTATTATTTTTAAAGTACTTTGATCTTCAAATTGAAAATTCTAAGCCTTATTTTAAAATATTTTATAATTATGACAGGCATTTGATTGGGTTATTAACATTTTAGTAAGGTACTAAAAGTAAGTGACATTAATTTTTTTCATCCTAAGTTTTTTGAATTAATTTTTAGTATCATCATGTTTGTATTTAGTTATAATTTAGTTTTAAAAATTAAGATTGTACCATTTTGTTTTAATTTTTTACTTTTATTTTCCTTCAATTCTCTCTCTTTCCTCCTCTGTTCTCCGTGAATTACAACAGGCCAGGTCAAAGCAAAGTGAACAAAGGAGAAAAGAGAGAGAATTGAAGGAAAATAAAAGTGAAAAATTAAGTCAAAGAGGTATAATCATAATTTTTAAATTAAATTATAACTAATTACAAACATAAATGACGAGGGTGCCTCGAAGCTCCAAAGCGCTTCTTATTGGCACCTACTGTCTCTCTCCTTACTCTCTGTGTCAACATTCTCAACGCATATTGATTCCCGCCCCCTCAGCGCAAATGCTCTCGCAATCGCTCCTCCTCTCACAGCCTCCCCCATCCCTTTCTCTCTCCTCAAATCCCTCCATTTTCATCCCTAAAACTCAATCTCTGATCTTCTCTTCCATTTATTCTCTCTCCTCCTCTCGCTTCACTCTCTCCCGAAGCATCAAGTTCTCTCCATTAATGGCGGCGTCGAATGCGAAGGCGAATTCGAACGCCTCCGGCGAAGAAACTGAGCTTCTTCAATCAGAACTCGACGATGGCGACCTGGACCGTTTCGTCAATGTTGCGAACGAGCTCGCTGATGCTGCTGGCGATGTCATCCGGAATTACTTCCGGAAGAAATTTGAAATTCTTGATAAAGATGATCTCAGTGAGTTTTTGTCAAATTCGTGCTTGATATTCATGCATTTTTTATATCGGAAATTATTTTCGGAAGAAATTTGAAGTTCTACATGAAGATGAGTTCAGTCAATGAGTTTTTCACTCAATTCGTGCCTGATCTTCACGCATTTATCTCTATACGAAATTAGTTTCGGGAGAAATTTGAAGTTTTAGATAAAGATGAGCTCAGTCAGTGAGTTTTAGTTCAATTCGTGCTTGATATGCACGCATTTATCTATTTTTTCTGTGTTTTGATCGTAATGAGTTCGAAGTCTTTTTTGCTTTGTGACTTCGGTGAGTTATACTATCTGATTGGAGTTTCTATCTGAAATTGCTGTGATTCTGGGTTTATCTGTACATGTTTGTGTGGCTATAATTTAGTTCAATTCGTGCGTGATATTCATGCATTTGTCTATATTTCTATGTTTTCTTTGTAATTAGCTCGAAGTCTGATTTGCTTCGGTACTTCGGTCAGTTATACTATCTTATCGCAGTTTCTAGCTGAAATGGTTGCGATTCTCCATTTATCTGTGTATCTTTTGCCGCCATAAATTAGTTCAGAATGCCAGTACTGCTTGTTGCTTAGTGCGTCGTGCAACCTGGAGATGAAATCTGATTTCTAACTGGTTTTTTTGTACATTATGCATGTCTAGTCTGTTCCTGTTGGAATTTAGTGGATAATGTCCAAAACAACTGTTACTCTGAAATTTAGGTTTCCTTTTTTTGAAAGATGAAAAACATAGAACAATTTTTAATTGCACAGTTATGCAGTGCATCCGCTGATTCTAGCACGCTATTAAGTGGCTCTGTGTTGATGAATGCTTGAGAATCCTATGAAGATGAGTGACTGAGTTCACATTTCTATGGGAGTTTGTTGAGTTGTGATGGTTTGGTTTAGCATTTCAGTTCGTTGATTGCTTAGCATCTCACTTTTCCGTTTACTTTAATGACTATTACAATCTAAAAATGACTACAAAAGATTAGAAGCCTTGAAGATTGAGAGGCAAAGAACAAGTTTAATCTTTATTGGTTTGAGTTTTAGATTTTTATTGATCTCTCTGTTTGTTAGATACCTGCAGATGGCGTGCTTTTGAATCGAAGCAATATGACACCTTCCTTCCGTTTATTTGTCCTTTCATTTTTATTTTCCTTTTAAGCTTGTGCAATTGTGCGTATTCTGACATAGTTTATAGTTTGAGATCAAGTGATTCTTCTTTTAGCACCATACATGAAATATGTATAATGCAAAACATTCCAGATAAGTGTGAAAGGGATCTTGCTTCTGATATAAATATTGAAGCATCACACAACTTGATTGATCCAATTTATTGAGGTTTATATATCTTGCTGGTTATGCAAATATATGCCATGTGTTCTAGCATTAGAGTTCAGGGCTTCAATTGAGTATTTGCAGCTGAAGTGCCAATTGTTGCAAAAAATATATTAGACAATCTGACTTGCTTTATATCTTTTTCCGTAGTGGTTTTGGCTGAAGTGAACCTAGACAATTTGATTAGTTCCATATTAATGTACAGGAGACAAAAGGAGTATTTCTAGTAATTTCTTATATGGCACATATGCTTTTCCCTGAAACTCGCCGTACTGAAATTTTCTATAGGACATTTCATGGGTTGATTATGGCTTGCTTGTTGGTCTACCATTTACCTGGAGAGTTGCTTTTCAACTTTCTTTATACAACTTTGGATAAGTTGAAGTAAAGTTTTATTTTTTTTCAGTTGCTTTCAAGGTAGAAATCGGGTCAACAGTCTTGATGTTGGTATAATGTGATTTCTAGGTCCAGTGACAATTGCTGATCGAGCTGCAGAGGAATCTATGGTTTCCATCATTATGGAAAACTTTCCATCCCATGCAATGTAAGTTGAATATGAGTCTGTGCTCTGATATCATTTTTTTTTTTTCCAACCATTGTTATGTCTTCCTCATCAAAGATTGGTTTGCCTGGTCCCAGAAGATTTGTGTTAGATAACTGCTTCATATAACACAATTTCACTGGGCATAAGATGTCTTGAACACTGATAGCTAACATGTCAATCTTGCTTTTGTGAACTGTTCTGCATGCAGTTATGGAGAGGAAAACGGTTGGAGATGTAGAGAAAAGCATTCAGATTATGTATGGGTTCTAGATCCTATTGACGGAACAAAGAGCTTTATTACCGGTAATCCTTCTTTTTTTTTAAATAATATCATCCAATGTAGTCATTTGTTCCTGGTTCTAAACTCACTCAACTATTACCATGTCTCCAGGAAAACCTTTATTTGGCACTCTTATTGCTCTTTTGTACAAGGGTAAGCCGGTATGAACCATTTGTCTGAATTCAGATCTGAACATTAAATAGGCATGTTTAGTAGTTTCATTGCTTCTTGTGCTAGTTCAATCAACCTTTCAAAGAGAGAATTCGTGTGTTGGTTTTCTTGCTTTTCCCATGTTGGTTCAATATTAAAATAGTGTGCATGTTGTTAGTGGCTCAAACAATGGGCAAGCATTCTGCTGCAGTATTTTGAGTTCTTTATGTGGGTTATAATGAACTGCAGGTTCTTGGCATAATTGATCAGCCTATTCTAAGAGAAAGATGGATAGGTTTGGACGGAAGGAGGACTACGTTGAATGGGCAGCAAGTATCAACGCGAAGCTGTGCAGACTTGTCAAAAGCTTATTTGTAGGTGTGCTTATTGTTATTGTTATTATTCATCGGGTGTTAAGGAGTAGACTATTCGGCTGAGTTAGTTATGACTTTGCATTCAGTTTGTTCTGGCAATAATTTAGCTGTATTACTTCCCTCTGCTAAGGTACACTACAAGTCCCCATCTATTTGCTGGAGCTGCCGAAGATGCATTCATCCGCGTTAGAAATAAGGTTTGTGCATTTAGTTGCATTTTGTTGCTGATCTTGACAGTAATCCTGGTCTAAGTCTAATGGTTTAAACAGGTTAAAGTGCCATTATATGGCTGCGACTGCTATGCTTATGCTCTTCTGGCTTCTGGTTTTGTGGATCTTGTTATTGAATCCGGCCTGAAGGTGAATTTGCTAGCACTCCTGTATTTCGGTTTCCCTGTCCACATCATTTGTCAGCAGGAACTCTTTGTTCTTGGGTTTGCAACAATTTCTGCTGATTGAATTGTAATTTTCTTTGGCGATATCAGCCATATGATTTCCTTGCCCTAATACCGGTTATAAAAGGAGCTGGTGGAATCATAACTGATTGGAGTGGCCAGGAGCTGCACTGGGAAGCTTCATCAGATTCACATGCAACAGGTACAAATCCATTGTCCATTTATCCTTGGATTAAGTATAGTACTATAACACACCAAATCCAAGATTCCATTAACATAAAACTGGCCCAACCCATACTTGATCTAAACGGTCCATTTCAGAAATCCAAGAGTTGGATAATGAAATGGGTCTAAGAAGCAGATACGGCGGTCTAGACTTAGGGAGGGCACCGGCTTTGGGGTTTGTAATGGCAAGTTGGCAACTAGCTAGCCGCCTTTTTGTTCAAAAAGGTTGTAATGGAATTGAATCATGAATGAAGTTAGGAGATATGTTAATTCCACTACTTACCATAATCCATGAATGAGAAAAGTTGATGCTAAACCAAAGGGAGGGAAGGTTTACCAAAAATCAATGTGATTTATCATTTTTTTTTCCCCCCAAAAAAAAAAGAGAAAAGAAAGGGGAGGAACCAAACATAAAATATCAAAATCAAGACTATTACTAAGTTTGAAAGAGGAGGAACCAAACAATACATGAATACACCAGCTCACACAGATCAACAGGTCCTATGTGTAAATGAATAATACTATTACTAAGTTCATTGTAACTTGTTTCTTGGTACTAATGCCAGGTTTCAATGTAGTCGCTGCTGGGGATGCTAAAGTGCATAAACAGGCCGTATTATCCTTGCAGTGGCAGTGAGAAATGCTTGAACCCGAAGTGGCAGGTTGAAGTAGAGCTAGCTTTGCTGATCACTAATTTGCCAATTGATAATATTAGCCTATTCAATGTTAATCAAGAATTGAACAATGGACACACTTGCAGTCCTATTCTGTAACTGATGTTGAATGATATATTGCACATGAACCTGAATTGCACGGTGGCAATGCATTTTTTTTTTTTTCCAAAAACAAAACAAACACAAGCTATCAAGCGTGAAGTGCAAGTCCACATACTTGTTAACATTGTCAAATCAACGAAATATAAACCAACTGGAGGTTTTTGCTTCTTTCTTTTTTTGGTTTTTTTTTTGGGGGGGGGGGGGTTGGGGGGGGGATATTGTTTTGCGGTCCATCCAAGGAGTTACCGGGAAGCTGGACTTCATCGCTTTGAAAATCAACACTATGGTAAAGCACTTGCTTCCATTTTCCTTGTGGATTGAAGACCTTCAAAAGGGATTTGATCGCCATGTATGCACAGAGAGCGTGATTTAGTCCTTGCCAAAATCAGCATTGTAGTGTGCACTTGATTCCAGTTTCTTTGCCTCACTCAACTTCCTCACAGCCTGCACAAAGCACAGCAACAACGCATTCAGCGCACTGAAGCAAATATAAACCTTTAAAACCGTCTCCATCTACCCTACACAAAATTTGCTTAAATCATTTGCCCTATTTGGAAAACAGCTTTTAGTTGTTAGCATCAAATGCTTATGTTAAGTGTTTATATTAATTGTTTTAATAAAAAGCGTATTGTAAACTTAGTTGTTTATTACAAAGTACAAAGCTAATTTTGAAAAGGCTAATTCACAAAAGGCTAATTTACAAAATAACTAAATCATCTTTTTAGCTGGGCCAAACAGTTTTTTAACCAAAAAGCTATTAGCCGAGCACACTCAGCACGTCCATTTTAAGCATAGTGCCTGTCATATGCTTCCAAGATCCAAGCCCTAGTCCTTTCTTTTTTTCACCTTTTTTTTTGGGGGGGGGGGGGGACCTCATTAAGCCCATGGAGTACCACTTCTAGAGCATCAAGTTAGTATTCCTTTCGTACCTTCATAAAGTCTTCATGAATGACATAATCACGCTCAGCACGGATAGCACACATGCCAGCTTCAGTACAGATGTTCCGCAGATCAGCCCCATTAAATCCCTGAAGGAAGAGCAATTTGAACACCCACAAAGCAGAAACTCATATTGCAAATCTCAAGCATCCATCAATTTGTCCCAAATCCAACTAGAAACACGGGGGGGGGGGGGGGGGGGGGGGGTTGGTTAGACACTCCCACTCACCTCTGCTAGTTTTACAATTGCTTCATAGTCAATTTCACCATGTTTAGCAATTCCAGCAGCATGGATTTTGAGGATTTCCATCCTTGACTGTTCATTTGGAAGTGGAATCTCAATCTTCCTATCTAGACGCCCCGGCCGAAGAAGTGCAGGGTCCAATACATCTGGTCTGTTTGTTGCCATTATCATTTTTACCTATAGTGGCAAAATAGAATATCATCACTTACGAGCATGCTCATACATCTCTACATTATAGTGATACGCCAAACCAACTGGTATGACAGAGCCACCATAAAGACAGTCTCGGACTCCATTAAGCAAATATAATAATCTAAGTACCTTGCCAAGTTGATCGAATCCATCCAACTGATTCAGCAATTCCATCAAAGTTCTTTGGATTTCACGGTCAGCACTTGTTCCCTCACTAAATCGGCGACCACCTATAGCATCAATCTCATCCATGAAGATGATGCAGGGCTGACAACAGGAAACATTAAGAGTAAGAACCATTTCAGAGAGACCCTTTATCTTGGAAATCTAAACCACATATGCCACTATCTCACCTGATGATCCCGAGCATAACCAAACATTTCACGGATTAATCTAGCACTTTCACCAATGTACTTATCTATGATGGCACTTGAGACAACCTACACAATCAGCATAAGCAAAATCTGTCACATTTGGCTCCGAAAATAATATTAAAATACACAGCTGTCAGAATGCATGCTGCTATACCTTCAGGAAATTGGCATCTATGTTACTTGCAATGGCTCGAGCTAACAATGTCTTTCCTGTTCCAGGTGGCCCATATAGAAGAACACCCTGAAAGAGATAAGACGAAGGTTATGGATGAACATTGAATACATTGACAGACTACAGTAATATGAATTTGGATTGAGGAAATGGTGGGAATTCACGGCCTCGCAGGGAAATAATCAACTCCTATTTGGATATAAATAAAGAAATAAAATTGTATGGAAATGAAACTGAGAAGAGCACTCCACCAATCCTCACATCCTGTTCCCTCCAGTTTAGTGCACTTCAAAGCAAAATACATTTAGACTTTCATTTTTCCTTCCTTTCAACTGACCAAACATGAGATAGAGAATTGTGCATCCATTTCTCACCTATCAAGCCAAACCAAAGACAAGAAAAACAATGATGCTTCTAATGATAAACTGCTCTTGTATTTATTTTTTCGTGTTCTGTTCCTTTCTTTTCTGTCTATAACGTTGAACCCAAAAAGCAAAGTCACTCTTACCTTTGGAGGTTTAATTCCAACCCTGATGAAAAGCTCAGGATTCATCAATGGAAGCTCTATGGATTCCCTCAGCTCCCTGATCTGGTCAGATAGACCTCCCACAGCTGAATAGCTGATATTTCCTGGATCTTCATGAAGCATATTGTATACAACTGGATCAACCTGCATACCCAACGTGGACAAATAAACACCAATACAGAACTACTACAGCACAACAACCTAGTATGGATTGCTCTTGAGCAAGGTTTGGGGAGTTCCAAATGGAGGTAGACCCACAAGCAAAGAGGCCAATCTTGAGAGACTGTCAAGACATATTTTGCACAATATATTTTCCAAACGAAAACCTTTCACAGAAACAATATTAAAGCAGTCAGGGTAGGGATCACTGGATAAGATAATTATAGTAAGTAACAAACGACACAATCAGTGATTATCAATAAATGTACAAGAACTAATATAAACTTCTGACCGTTATACAAGCAAAACTACAGAGCAAGCTCATCTCAGCAAGCAATATAAAGGTCTTTGGCACTGGCGTCACAGAACACCATACTAAAGGTGGCATAAAGTTAAGAGTTTGGGTTAAAAAAAAAAATGCATAAGCAAATAAACCTGAAAAGGTGCCACTGCTGCCCGTTAGCTAAGATGCCTATGAAACAAGATACTAAAACCCAAAGGCAAAGAAAGAGCAGCACGTTATTTACCTTAGTCACCTACCCCAATCCTAGGTCTCCACCATCTACTATCAAAAGTCATGTCCTAAGTTGCAAATGAGAGTAAGCGAGATCCAACATGATAACGACAATGGACAGCCTCACCCAATTCTTGTTAGGTATTCCTCTCCCTAATTTATAGTCTATAATATTGATTTTTTTGGACTTCCTAGATTTCCTCACCACTGCATATGACAACATCCACCAGTATGAGCTGCCAACATTTCTATCGCATGCCTTTGATGTGTCCCCAAATCTGATGGAACCATTCAAGGAGGCCAAAGTGTAGAACTAGTGGGAACCGACGCAAATTTAATTGGCTAGAGCTCAAATTATGTTATTGCATCATTGACTCTTATATGTACTAAACGTGTGAAGCAATCTCCAGAGACAAGGGTCGGCTTTTTTATCATTTTTGAATCATTTCGGTGAATCTTTTTTTTTTGGGGGGGGGGGTAATTCACTATCTTAAAACTCCTGATTTATGCCCTGTGCATACAAAAACAGCAAAGAGAGCAAAAACTTACTTCACGAGGAAGAGCACGCATTATAGTCAGTGTAGTCATATCAAGAACCACTCGCGTGCCAGAAGTTAGCTTTTCCTTGTCCACTTTGTTCCGACATCCAACCACATATCTTGGGCCACTGCTAGCTTTCACAATTACTAGAACATAATAAACCACAACATTAGTGAAATGCCACGAAGTGTCTGGGAGCACATGGTCATAGTGAAACAGACCAGGAGACAGCAGACTTACTTAAGGCATGTTCTTTTCGTAGGTAAATTGGGGTGGGTAAAAGGGTGAAGTGGGTTGAAGTAGGTTGAGGTGGGTTGAAGTTAGTTAAAGTGGGTTGAAGTGGGTTGAATTTTTTTTATGTGATAAATTAAACTTGGTTAAAATAGTGGGAGTGAATTGAAGTGTGTTAAAATAGGTTGAAGTGAGTTGAGATTGGTATTTTGAAATTTACCCACAGAAAGAACAGGCCCTTAGTATATAGGATTAACATTTGATTGTTAATAGAAGAAAGAATACATGTGAGACAAAAGACAGAAAACAAAGATAATGCACCAAGTAAATATTTATAAGAGAAATTTAATTCAAGGAAAGCTTCCAAGAATAGACATGAAGGCACAACATTGGACAGAAATCCCAGAAACCCACTTCCAAGAATTAAGTTCTGAATTCCTCTTTATCATCAAATGAACATGATGGACGAGAAAAGCAGAACGAGGATGGAAAAAGTTGCACACATTTTTTCCTGCACAGATAAGATGAAATAGAGGACAGATTAGGTACATCGCTCATTGTCCAAAGGCCTCAGAACTTCCCCGATGATCTGCCCCACACTCTGAAGAGACTTCAGGTCATCCTCAGTTTTTGCAAACTCTTTCTTTGCATTTCGCAATTCCTCCTTCACTGCATACATTAAATTCCAAGATCTTAAACATTGAGAAACTTTCAAGAAAAATTAGCATGCATACCAAGCCATTTGCACAAATGGCCTGCCCAAGAAATCGGCCTTTTGGGGGAGGGGGGGAATTGCAGGGAAGTTATATCCATTGAAAACTATATTAAAGCATGTTCGCTACCTATCATCACCAACGTCACTATTGCATTTGATATTGCTCGATTTTAGCATGCTATGAATTTCTGGTCTATGGATCACAGTATCATCATGACTACAGCTGCTCCTTTATCGTTGTAATCACTGTAGCACCTATCCTAAGAAGATGTTCCAGTAGTTACCCATAATACAGCATCCTTTTAACTTTCCCAACTTATCAAAGAATTCAGCTTGAACTTGCCCCAATACAAAACAAGAACATGTTAGCAAATGTACATGACAACTTACATTTCAGTTTACATCTCAAACAATGGCAATTTGGGGGGGGAATGCAGGAAACAACATACTTAACAGGGGGGGGGAGCATGATATGCAAAGACAACATGGATCTTCCTTTGCTGGCTTGTTCAAGTTCCATTAATGCTAAAACTATAGCCACACAAGTTAAGAAACCTGAGTTTCAATTTCCTCCTAAAGTGTCACCTCAAAAACTAAGCATGTCCAGGTCAAAGATATAAGATGATTCTAGCTAACTGTAACTGAGTTGCAAAAACTAAGCTTCGACAGCCTACTAAGTACTAAAGCACCACTTCAAAACCTAATAATCTCCATGCTGAGAGAGATAAAACAATGCAGCTCATATCTATGAACAATAGCTTGTTGAATGAAATGAAACACCAAAAGACCTCCAAAATTGCATCGCAAACCATCGTTCACTGAAATTATGCTTCAATTGTAAAATATTAGAAAGCTAATCGAAAAATAGCCTAAACAAATTCAAACTCATCGTGCTTTACACTTGCTGACAAGTCTACTTGCAAGCTTGTTCGGCTATTCAAAATTCGTCCGATGTCTCTTCAACTAAGTAGGACCACCAAAATCGACAAATATTCACGGTCACAAGTCCTAAGCTAACACAAATAAAAAAGACATACTTCAAATCGATATGAAACCCTAGAACTGAACAAATCTAGAGAAAAACAGATGAAATAGTGAAATTAGGGTTTAATCGAACGACCTTTTCGATTTCTGGACTCCAGTTCGCGGTGCTGAAGTAGCTTCTTTCTGTATTCGGCAATTGCAGTGCGGCGGCGAACATCTTCCTCGGTCGTCGTCGACGCCATGGATCGGAAGTTCTCCGGTGTGGTACTGATCTGAGAGAGAGAGAGAGATGCAAACTTGCAGGGGAAGAAAGCAGGGAGGGCTCCGATCGGACTACGGAGAGAAATAGAGAACATAAGACATGTGGAATGATGAACCCAAGTTGTAAGTGTTACACTAGGGACGAGAAAACCCGTGAGCCGAAACTTGGGTTAAGGCTGTGAAATTAGCTATTTAGATAATACGTAATAATTTAAATAATAAATAGTTATTTAAATAGTAAATAGTGATTTTAATTTAATTATTAATGGATAACTATTTAAATAAGTAGTTGAGATAAATGTATTCGATAAATTTAATTGTTAGATTAGCTGATTAATATAAATAGATATTTTTTAAAGATATAGATAATTTCTAAAGATAAAATTTCTAAAAGAATTTTTTGACCAAAAAAATATGAAACACTACTTTTACATGCTAAAAGCTAATGTTGTTACCTGTTCAAAAACGCTGTTTAAAGCGTTAAACGCTACTTAAAATGTTAGGCAAAACACTAAGTTACCGTAATAGCTATCCACTAAGCGTTATCCACAATGCTGTTGTCGAACACGGCCTAAAAGCTAATGTAGGAGTAATAGGCTCATTGATGAGCCAAATTTTGAGATTGTCAGTGGCGTTTACTATTTCCACATTAACTTTTGAATCAATTTTTCAACTTCTAAGTTTTCCCCTCTCTAACGCAAGGTTTACATTTTTCGCTCATCTTATAAAATAATATCAATAAATTCAATCTATAACACACAACTTTCTTTTTAATAAAAAAAAAAAACGAAAGATCAATTAAAACAAAAGGGAAACCCCCCCAAAAAAAAAAGCAAAGGAAAGAGGCTCGAGAGCAAAGTCGCCCCTCCTGGCAAATCTCAAGAACTCGCCATTAGCAGACATTTGGCTCGACTTCCAAGACACGCTACTTATTACGACTTTTTTGTGAAATTTGTTATCAGGACTTCCTATTTTTATTTGTTTGTTCATTCACAGAGGTGGATAGAATGGAAATAAGAGTACCAAAATTTTGGAAACACGTCGTGACTTCTAACCTATATATATATGTGTGTTGAGGGAGTAGGTTTTTCTTGTTTGATTATTAGGTTTTTTAAAAGTATTATTAGTTGATGAAAATAAAATCAAAGTTATCAATAAAGCATCAAATTTTGTTACTAATTAATAATTTGTTTGTAATACCAATATGTGGTTAAACGGAGTACTATTAACTAGTATTGATTGTTGGAAAATATGTTCCATGATTATTTTTTGGAAAGACGAAGAGATGGATGCACTTCCTCCCATGCGTGAATGTGTTGAAGACCATTTAACTCATACTTAGTTGAATTCCCAAGAGATCGAAAGTCATGCAATGTATGTAGTTGATAGAAGATTAAATGTGGTAGGCAAAAGCTTGTATCGCCTCTCTTCATATATAAGGGTTTGATGTTGGTGTAGGCATCCCAATATCCCATGCCCTATCCCACTCCAAAAGTGTGAGTGTGAAGGGATTCTCTTGACTAGAAGGGGTCATGAGTGATGGTGCTGGTCAATTGCGAGGTGAATCTTGGACATGTCTTTGTTATGTACGGGAAAGGGTAGAAAGCATAAACACAAGAGTATGGAAGTGTTGAGCTTAATACTATTGTAATCCAATCTTTGTTATGTTGAAAATCAATTTGTCATTTCATTAGACCGTGGTTTATCTCATTAGTAGGGATGGCAATGGGGCCGACGGAAACACGACCCGAACAGGGGAAAAATCCATGCACCCGCTGGGAACGGGGATGGGGACAGAGAGGAAAACCCAATGCCCGAGCGGAAACGGGAACGGTGACAAGGACGATTTTATCCCCATTCCCCTTTTTATTAAAAAAGAATTCACTGTTTGAGGGGGCAATTTGGGTGTGTCGAGTTTTCAACTATTATCAACCCAAGCTATAAAATGAAACTCTTCATCACTTACTTGTCGTACTGCTCATCTACCCCGCCTCGTCCTTGCTTTGTTCTCTCTCCTCTCTTGCATCTCCTCCCTCACATCTCCTATGGTAGCTCTTGAGAAGAAGAAAAACCTCTACATCCATGGAAGCCCCCATCTTCACTCACACCACTGCTCCGTCATCTTTCTCAATCTCTCCTCCATATCACCCATGCCCCTGTGAAATCCTGCTTGCTGTCCAACCCTAATCATCACCTCTAACTCACTGCTGATAAGTAGATATCAGATAAAGACGCCTCCATGGTGTTGTTCCTTCCAAATCTATCATCCCCATCGTAGCCCCTTCTTCAACTTTACGTTGAACTTTATTGTACCGTTTTAGTAGTTTTGTCTATTCTACCAAATTGTATTTACTTTTCTTCCACAAATTGTACGTGAAAAGAATCGATGTTTGAGAATTTTGGATCTGGTTAATTTTTTGTTCAAAATTGCTTCAATTTTGGAGTTGGCTCATCGGGGATCAGGGATTCGACCGCGATCGGGGACAGGGAGGGGGAAAGGTTTCTCCACCGAGCTGAGGACGGGGCGGGGATGAACCCCCGGCTTTGACCTGCCTCATTGTCATCCCTAGATACATAGTTTCACGTGCATATTTATAATTTTTTACGTGAGAAAGCCATGCACCAGCTCTAATCACTTGGTCATTCGATACAAAAGTGAAGAACATAATACACACACTTAGACAGAGAAGTTACAACGCATCTTCTGTCGAGCCAGCAACTCCACCAACGAAGTTAGGTAACACAGCTTGTCATAAAGAGTATCATGCTCGAACTGTGATTCTCATTCTCTTTATTGAGACTCTCCAAACCATTCATCACCTTCCGCCAGAAGGCATGTTTGGTCTTCTTCTTCTTGTTGAGGTTGGACCTCTTGCTGCTACTTCTGCTGCTTTTGAACTTTTCTTGGCTCATAAATTAAAGAAATAGTTATTGAGGGAAAAGCTTAAAGAGCTCTTGAGGTAAGAGTTTGAAGAGCTCGTGCTACTGCTTCTTCTCCTTTTAAATCTTTTAGGCTCATAGATGAAGAGTTTTCTAGGGGAAAGGTTTTGAGAGAAGAACTTGGAGAGCTCTTGCGGGAGGAATTTTTAATGGAAGAACTTTTCAAGGTAGAAGGTGATCATGAGAATTCAAATCCAAATCCAATATCAATGCCCCAAAAATTTTAGGGGTCTGATGTAGCAGCCTCATCCCTGAATTATAAAATCATAGAAAGATTAGCTCTGATTGATCCTATATTTAAAAACTATAAACTACCTACTACTCGACAGAAATGAAGCAGATAAAGTTTAGAGAAGTATTTTCCTTTAGTCCGTATAATCCAAATTGAAAAAATAGTTCAAACTTGTGTTTTTCAGCTATTCAGTTTTCGAACAAGGTGAAAGGTGATGAGGATGTGAGAGGGTATTTCTTTGGTCCTGAAATTTGCAGACTCTCCTCAGGGGGAGAGGAGGAGCAATCATATGAACATGGAGACATGGGAGAAATGGAAGACCTCATGATTAGAGGGAGAGAATAAAGTTTTGGGTGTTGGTGGTGTGAATTGAAAGATAGATAAATAGTGAGGCTATAGATGGCAATGGGGCGGGAATTCCTAGAACCCGATGGGGACCCGACCTGAACTGGGGAAAAATCCCTGCACACAATGGGGACGGGCACAGGGAGGACTTTATTCCCGTTCAGCACCCCGTTCCCCCTTTTATTAAAAAAGAATTAAATGTTTGAGGGGGCAATTTGGGTTTGTGGAGTTTTAGACTATTATCAACCCTAGCTAAAAAAAGGGGTCAAAGTAGGACAATTATGATGTTCGAGAAAAATATACAAAATCATGTTGGCTAAAGTTGGCTAAAATATACAAGAATATATGTTGGCTAAAGTTATACCATAGTAGTTTTGCTTTCGTTGGCACTATGAAACATGTACTTGTAGTTCAAAGTGAAATTAAACTGGAAATATGTATTACATGTATTACTTATAGTTCATATAATTGAGCACTAGACAATGGATCCATTTTATCTTAATGATCAAATTTGTTCTCCAATAACAAAGAATCATTGCTGTCCCAAAAAAAAAAAAAAAAAGAATTTTTGCTATAAGTTTAATACTATTTTCCAACAACATTATCAAGTTGTAATATTTTGCAACAATATAGATAAAAAATTTCATTATATGTGAGGGTGACAACAATACCAATCAATATATAAGATAAACATATCATACAATTTAATCAAACAAAATGAATTCAAAAGTAGAATATTTATTATTTTTATTAGATAAAAATATATAGATTAAAGAATAAACACGTAAATTAATTACTATTCAACTACCAGTGCATCGCATGAGGCATGAAAACTAGTTTTTTTTTTTTAATAAT
Organism: Carnegiea gigantea; assembly: GCA_029747015.1. Classification (NCBI taxonomy): domain Eukaryota; kingdom Viridiplantae; phylum Streptophyta; class Magnoliopsida; order Caryophyllales; family Cactaceae; genus Carnegiea; species Carnegiea gigantea. The sequence goes on along the minus strand of JAKOGI010002050.1, from coordinate 128,838 downwards.
AATCTTATCTCTCGATTCTGTTTTCTTGTGCCACCTTATTCTATTTTCTCATTATTTTATTCTTTTTTCTAACCCCTTGAGGCTTCCATTTAATACGCTTGTAAAATCTTAGTCCATATGCGTATGTTTAATTATTCGATTGAAGGCATGTGTACATAGATTAGTAATTTAGTATAATACATTCGATTCAAGAGAAATTAAATATGAAATCTAATGTACCAAGACCTCCTTGACACCTTGACGTATATTTTATTAGCTTTGTTTAATGTCAATTCTATCTTTTTTATAATAAAAAACATGACAATTTTATGAGTTATAAACCTCCAAAAAGTCCGTACGAATTGCATTTAGAGTTCCTTAGCGCAATTTGTCCCCCCTTAACAACAAATTCTAACCTGCCCTAATGGACTGTAGTCTCTACAAATTTTGACATGAATAGTACGTAGATAAGCCTGGCATCAAACTAACAATACGATATGGTATTTACAAATATGATATGAAGTCAAAACACAAGGTATTTTTTTTTTAAAAAAAGATCCAACTGATTTATAATTTAGAAGACACTTAAAATAACATAGGCAACCAAATGGATGGTCAAAGAAATTCTGATGTAGTAACTAAGACTAAGATTTGAGATATATTAAATTCCGCATAAACTGTAATATATTTAACGTCAGATAAATTTAGGTCAATTAATTTAACATAAAAAAGTTCACGTTAACCTAAAACCCAATTATCACCTTTTTAATCAAATATAATTTTTTTGGCGCATTGACGAGGTCAAACTTGGAAGACCATTGAAAAGCCCTTACTCATAATGGATAATTTTTCTAATTAGTTAATCATAACTCAACCGAAAAGTTATCTAAGAAAAGCATCATCAACCCAACAAAATTGGCAGCATTTTTGGCTATCCAACCTAGAATACCTTAACCACCTATCAAATTACACAAAAACAACAATGCAAGTAACTTCCTTGAAACCAAATTTTCTTCCGACATTCAAGTCAATGAAAAAAGAGAAAAACCACAAACTTTGTTGTCACTTTTATTGTTGTGAATCATCTTCCATAATTCTCTCACACAGCTTGTCTCTCCCTTCTCCTCCCATAGCCCTCCCCTCCCCCCTCCCTTACCCCCCTCGTGGGTAAGGAGGAATAATGGCGGATAGAATTAAAAAACATATTAACATTCATTCCTCCTTCATTATTTCCCCCATGCCCTCTTTTCATTTCCACCTTCTCCTCCTCCTTTGCCTCTCGAGCTCGGCCAATGTTGCCTTCTCAGCCGCGGACTCCTCCTCTACGTCTTTCAACCCAAAAGACAACTTCTACATCGCGTGTGGGAGCAAGGATAAGGTATCGACCCCAGATGGAAAATCATTTCAATCTGATCAAGATGCGCATGGGTACCTTAAGGCCGAAGATAAGTACTTGGTATCTGATTCTAATGCGAAAGATCTTCCTTCTCCGATTTACTCCTCCACGAGGATCTTCAAGAAGGATGCAACGTACACGTTCACAATGCAAGATTCGGGTTGGCATTGGGTCCGTCTCCACTTCTTTCCCGTTAAGAACGATGTGTTTAACCTAGAGACTGCCACATTCAACGTGTTCACGGATGAAGTCACCCTTCTCCATGACTTCACCACCTCGAATCTTACGAAGAAGGAATACCTAATCCATGTCAACTCCCAAAGATTCTCGATCAAGTTCTCCCCTAAAAAGGACTCCGCGGCATTCATCAATGCCATTGAGGTGTCTACGGCACCCGAGAAGTTGATTGGTGATTCGGGTCAGTCACTTAACCCGGTAGGCCAGTTTCATGGGTTGAACCAAAATTCCTTTGAGACCATGTATCGACTCAATGTTGGTGGAACCCTCATCACGACTCAAAATGACACGTTGGGTCGGACCTGGGTCCCTGATGAAGAGTACCTTAAAAACAAACCCATGGCAAAACAGGTCTCGGTTCAAACCAATACGATCAAGTACTCGGATCAAGTCACCCCATTCATCGCGCCACCGCCGGTTTATGCATCGGCTGTTCAGATGGCCGACTCGCAAACCTTGGAACAAGTCTTCAACATTACATGGGAGTTCAACGTTCCGAAATCCCATTCTTACCTGGTTCGCCTCCATTTTTGTGACATTGTTAGTAAAGCCCTCAATGAGCTCTACTTCAACGTCTACATTAACCAAAAAACTGCGATTTCAGGGCTTGATTTGTCTTCAATAACCAACAAACTATCAACTCCAAATTATCAAGACATTGTTGTGGATCCGTCAACCTTAGTACAAGAAAAGCTCTCGGTTCAAGTTGGTCCAACCAACATGAACTCGGGAACTAAGAATGCAATCCTTAATGGGTTAGAGGTGTTTAAGATGAATAACTCGGCGAGGAGCTTGGATGGGGAGTTTGGGCCGGATGGGACTATCTCCAAGGGCGGAGGGGGTGGAACTCGAACCACAGTGGCGGTGGTGGGGTTCGCTATGATGTTTGGGGCGTTTGTGGGGTTGGGTGCTATGGTGGTCAAGTGGCACAAAAGGCCTCAAGATTGGCAAAAGAGGAATAGTTTCTCATCATGGTTGCTTCCGGTTCAAGCCGGCGACTCGACTTTAATGGGGAGTAAGACCCGCTATGGTTCACATAAGAGTAGTGTTTTCTCGACCGGTGGGCTCGGTCGAAAATTTACGTTTGAAGAGATCAAGGAGGCCACCAAGAACTTTGATGCTAGTGGGATCATTGGGGTTGGAGGGTTTGGTAATGTCTATCTTGGCACCTTGGATGGCAACCAGGTCAGTTTTTAGTCTTTTTTCCTTCTTTGTTACAACACTGACAAATTATGACTTAAAACTATTTCATAGTCTGAATTGATCCAAATCAAGAGTAATATTAAACTTATGTAAAATATTTGCATTTTCTTGACAAACTTGTCATCAAGGAGGGGAATCACACTTGTGAATTGAAATCACCGAATAGCACGTACAATTGGAGTTTTCCAAAACGTTAGTTCATCCAAAAGGCCAAATTAAAGGGCTAGTTGTTTCCAATGTGATACCTTGTTACCTGCTCCAACGCCCTCTCAAAAATACTCTCAATTGGCTTCAATTTGCTCCAACTCGCTCCGATCTGTTTTAACCTGCTATCCACTCATTTAAAAGGCTAAAAACGAACAGTTTTTAAATATCACTTAATAGTTACTTTAATTTCAGAAGCCAAGTAGAAATTAAAATAGGTCTGACTTACTCGTCATTGTCAGTATTGATTTTACAATAACTAAATTTAGGACCTTTTATTTGTTATAACATAACACTTAATCATGACAAACTACGTTAATTGTGATGACCAGGTTGCAATCAAGCGAGGCAACCCTCAATCCGAGCAGGGCGTGAACGAGTTCATGACGGAGATCCAAATGTTGTCCAAACTTCGCCACAAGCACTTGGTGTCTCTAATTGGGTATTGCGACGAAAACGACGAGATGATCTTAGTGTACGAGTACATGTCCAATGGCCCCTTACGCGACCACCTCTACGGCAAAAACTTACCCAAGTTGTCATGGAAGCAACGCCTTGAAATATGCATTGGAGCCGCCCGTGGGCTTCACTACCTCCACACCGGGCTAGCCCAAGGGATCATCCATAGGGACGTCAAGACTACTAACATTCTACTAGACGAGAATTTCGTTGCTAAAATGGCGGATTTCGGACTCTCTAAGGATGGGCCTGGCCCTCAGGCTGACCATGTTAGTACCGCGGTTAAGGGCAGTTTTGGTTATTTGGATCCAGAGTACTTTCGAAAGCAACAACTGACCGATAAGTCGGATGTGTACTCTTTTGGGGTTGTCCTCCTCGAGGCATTGTGTGCCCGGGCCGCCATCAACCCGGCCCTACCTAGGGAGCAGGTGAACCTGGCTGAGTGGGCCATGCAAAACAAGAGGAAGGGCAATTTGGAGAAAATTGTTGACCCGACCCTGGTGGGGAGTATTAACCCTGAGTCCATGAAAAAATTTGCTGAGGCAGCAGAGAAGTGTCTGGCTGAGTATGGGGTTGATAGGCCCACAATGGGGGATGTCCTATGGAACTTGGAGTATGCCCTCCAGCTTCAAGAGGCCTCTCCTCAAGGACAGTCCGATGACCCGGCTACAGAACCCGACCCGTCTGCTGCTCTAGACCCGACGCCGGTTCTCGAGACGCGACCCAGTGCAATCATCCCTCAACAAGTGCAAAATGTTGATGAGCGATCTGGGACTGCCTTGCTTGCCCAGTTTAGTAACCTCAGTGGGAGATAAAAAAATAAAAAATAAAAATCAAAAAAAAAATATTTTGTTGTAAACAAATATTATGAAGGCTTTTGATGGTCAGTATGCTTTTTTTGCCCTCCTTCCTCTCCTTCATGTTGTGATTTTTTGATAAATATCTTGTTACTCAATGGTAAAAATTATTTCACTGTTTTTAAGGTGTGTAACGCGTAAAATTACACATAGTACATAGCTTATTTTATTTATTTGTGTCATTTTGTTTATAAACTTGTGATTAGGTCCACATAGTAGCAATTTAGAAGCCCTACAAAGAGTCAATTCCCAGGGTTGCTAATTCACAAATGGGTTCATGCTGAGAAATGGATTAAGTGTTCCTTCAATTTTGAGTAGTGGTGAAGTTCAAAGATAACTTAGAATTCGAAGCACATTTTTGATCCCAAAAAAAAAGAATTCGAAGCACATTTATTGATTTGTTGAATGTCAATCTTCAATTAGTTTTGTACGCAACAAATTAAAATATGATTGCTTTGTAGTGTATGAAAATTGGTCGTCGTATTGCTCTCCTCGGTGAAAAAGTAGGACATATTCTTTTCGACTTATGAGAACTACTTGTTAGTGTTATTGCTGAAATATGTTGAATCAAACAGAAACATACTGAAACATATTGAATCATGCTAAAACATGCTGAAAAACCTAAGGTATTTACTGAAAAATTATTTCATGAGTAAAAAAATCAATAGATATGTAAAATCGTTGTATGTTTATGTTTTCCTCAACTATGAAATGGCACTCGTAATCGTCTAATGTGTACTGTAGCAAAGTTATTACTATCACTAGTTGATTAATCGTTTTAGACCATTTTTGATACAGTAATATAATCCAAATAAAACAATAGATTTGCTCACTAGCTCTATCCAAAAGATACTTAGACACAGGTTAGCGCTAGCAAAAATTTGAGTTTGGGTCAATTCAGTGTGGTCAAGTTGGACACTCAGACTAAGATCTTATATCGGGAACCTATTTGACTTGTGGATTCAGACATCCGACCGAACTCAAACTCAAATGTCAAATGTCGGAACTCGAATGTCCGAATTTGAGATTTAAACATTTGGAAATTTGACATGAATTTTCGATCTACGAACCCGATTGTGCAAATGAAAAGTTCCCAAATTTAGAATGAAAATTGCACCAAACCTGATCTTCCGACGTATAAACTTGATTGTCTAAATGTATGAATATGTCTAATTAAGCCCAAATTGGCCACAAATTTCAGACAATCCAAACCCGAATTCTTAAAGTCAAATCCGACCTATATTATTCGAATTTTAAATTCTGACAAAAAATTTATGACTTAACATCATTTTTTGGGGGGAACGAATTCAGATAATTTGACCAGACGAATTTTTAAGATCGAGCGCAAATCCAAATCATTCAAAAATACATGTGTAAGATGGGCATGGACTACAAAACGATACCCACAAAATATGAGAAACTAGATTCCAAATTAAACTACGCAGAAGTAAGCGAAGATCAAATGACTGAAGATAAATAAACGTCTCAGTTTCTCACCATTGATGAATGAATACCGTGGACGCAGAAACGCAGTTTTAGAGAGCTAAAAAACAAACAATCCATGGCTTTGCTTTATTTTTGTCTAAAAAATTGAGCGTAGTCTTATCCACCCATTCCAAAAATTAAACTTTGTCTCTTATCCACCCAACTTATATAAACTCAAGCCTGCCCACATCTCTTACAAAATCCTTTGGCTCTTCCTTAATGAATTAATCCCCCTGATTTGGCTCCCAAATCTCTCCCCCGGCCCTCTCAATCTTGTAAGTTGTAACCATGGAGAATGAAATCAACAACTCAAACATCTTTGACATGGGGGACCTATTGATCAATCTTCCGCGAAAGTAAGGTTTAATCAAATTAATTGATTCTCCTATGTTTTCAGGTTACGTTTATTTTGCTTTCTTTCGATCAGGTGAAGAAGTTTTTTTAACTGGCTGGACAAGGAGAATAATAATGTTGTTGATTGTCGTCTTGTTTTGATTTTCCATTGACAGGAGAGGGTTATCGAGATACTATTCGGGGAAATCAAGATCGTTTGCATGTTTGGCGGATGTGCATACATTGGAAGATTTGAAAAAAGAAGATCCAAGAGAGGTAAAGAAGAGGAAAAACTACATAGAAAATGAGAATATGCAAGTTCCTCTTCAATGCAGGCAAACATCAAGCGAAAATACTCCCGTTCCTAGCACATGCATAGGTGTCTAAAAGGAACTATTTTCACAAACAATATAGAAAAAGAATATTTTAAAAATCACTTTTCCGACCTTTTTCCCTCTTTTTGCCGTGTTTCGCTTCACAAAAAATTGTAAATAGTAAATGCCCTAGGTTTTTCTCAATGAAGAATTATTGTAAGAAGTAGCAAACATAAGTATTTCCATTTGTAAACATAATTGACAAAACCAATGAATTTTAGATTATGTTATTCATGGTTTTTGAATACAAAATCTTAGAAATACCGATTGATTTCCGTGCAAAAATGCAAATCAAACGAATTAATTTTCCTGAAATTCCATCCAAACATGACAACGGTAAATTTTCATAGCGCAATCATAAGGAGATTATTATTGATTTTCTTATGTTTTAAATTTGAAAGAGGCTAACTATCTACTATGTAGTATGAATTAGAAAATAAAAATAAATAAAAGAGATATTAAAATATTTAATTGTTATCCCCAATAAGTAAAATTGAAATAAAGCCACCACTAAACTTTAAAATGCTATCCAAAACTTTCAATCTTAAGACAATCTACTTATCAATATCACTGTTTTTGAACCAAAAATCATATAATGGGCGACAATAATTAGGGCCTGCTCTTTTCGTGGATAAATATGGTGGGTAAAAGGGTGAAATAGGTTGAAATAGGTTGAGGTAGGTTGAGGTAGGTTGAAGTTGGTATTTTTTTTGAGGTGGGTTGAAATAGGTTGAAGTAGGTTGAAATGGGTTGAAATAGGTTGAAGTGGGTTGATGTTGGTTGAAGTGGGTTGAAGTTGGTATATTTTTTATGTGGTGGGTTGAAGTGGGTTAAAATAATAAGAATGTAACTAATGTGTGATAATTTATGAAGTTATCGAAATTTTGTGAAATTTTTGTTTATTCTTTTTTATTTTTTATTTTTTATTTTTTATATTTTTTATTTTTTATTTTTTATTTTTTATTTTTATTTTTATTTTTTTATTTTTTATTTTTCATTTTTAATTTTTAATTTTTAATTTTTAATTTTTAATTTTTTAATTTTTAATTTTTAATTTTTAATTTTTAATTTTTTAATTTTTAATTTTTTCTATTTTTTAATTTTTAAATTTTAAATTTTTTAATTTTTTAATTTTAATTTAATTTTTTATTTTTTATTTTTTTATTTTTCATTTTTCATTTTTCATTTTTCGTTTTTTATTTTTCATTTTTTCATTTTTTATTTTTTCATTTTTCATTTTCATTTTTCATTTTTCATTTTTTATTTTTCATTTTTCATTTTTTTATTTTTTTATTTTTATTTTTAATTTTTAATTTTTAATTTTTAATTTTTATTTCTAGTTTTTATTTCTATTTTTTATTTTTTATTTTTATTTTTATTTTTAATTTCTTGGTTCTTATTTTTTATTTTTTATTTTTTTAATTTATTATTTTGTAATTTATTATTTTTTAGTTTTTAATTTTTAATTTTTTATTCAAAAAATAAAAATTAAAATTAAAAAATTAAAAGTAAAAAGTAAAAAATAAAACAAGCAACGTAAAAAATACAAAATAAAAAATAAAAAGTAAAAAATAAAAAAGTAAACAATAAAAAACAAAAAATAAAAAACAAAAAATAAAAAAAATAAAAAAATTAAAAAAAAAGAATGAACAAAAATTTCACAAAATTTCGATAATTTCATAAATTATCACACATTAGTTTCATTCTCATTATTTTAACCCACTTCAATCCACCACATGCAAAATGTACCAACTTCAACGCACTTCAACCTATATCAACCCACTTCAATCTAGTTCAATCTATTTCAACCCACCTCAAAAAAAAATACCAACTTCAGCCTACCTCAACCTACCTCACTTCAACCGACTTCACCCTTTTCCCCACCCAATGTACTCACGAAAACAACAGGCCCTAAATCTCATATGATACTTTACAAATTATTAAAATTATGAAGGGGGTGGGTTGAAATTCGTTGAAGTGGGTTGAAGCAGGTTGAGGTAGGTTGAAGTGGGTTAAAGTTGGTATTTTTTTTTCAAGTTGGTTGAAATAGGTCGAAATAGGTTGAAGTAGGTTGAAGTGAGTTGAAATTGGTAAATGTGAATTGACCCACGAAAAGAACAAGCCCTTAGTGTTCTAATGAAAATGGCAAAATAGGCGAAAATCAAAGGCATGTAAGGTTATAGCCCAAAAAAAAAAAAAAAACAAAGAAAATGAAAATTTAGACGCGACAATGCCCTAATTAACATTGAGTCAGAGAAGGTCCAATTAGGCAATATATGCAATTCTAACTCTCATTGTGTAGCATTCTCTAGTGAGAGACGCAGAGTTCTCTAGAGAGAGAGACTTCTTCATAGATGCGACCAAACCATTGAAATGAATCAACCGCCAGATCCCCCTGTTCTCTCCCTCGTCTTACTGCCACAGCTTTTGTTAATGGCTTCAATTGCTTGATTTTTCGCGTTCTTCCGTCGGAAAGTTCAGATCTGAACATCTTGTGCTGTGGGTTCCTCTTGTTAGTGAGGATTCGTACTGCCTCCCAAAGGCTCAGCCTCCATCTCGTACTTCAGTTATGCTGCCCAAATCCTTCAATTTCACTCAAGATCCTTCATTTTTGAAGATATCTCCTTTATGACATCACCATCTGCCTATAATTACTCTGTTCTTCTCAAGACCCAATTCTGCAAATTGCTACCAGTACCCTCGTCCTCTGTTCGAGGGGGGTTGAAGACTTCTTGGTGTTCTTCAGGCATCATTGTGCCTGGATCTGGCAAACCCAAACGGCTTCTAGCTAGAATTGATCTATTTAAAGTATTGCTTCAATTTGTGAAGAAAATCATGATGCCAAACGGATGCAGAGGGAGCATGTTCACATTCTCTGCTTCAATCACACTCCAGGTATTTCCTTCCCTTAACCTTCAAGATTATACAAAAGTATTGCTTGTTCTAAGCCATAGAGTTGAGCTATGCCTAGAAAAATTGATCTATTTAAGGTGTCTAAAATGAAATTATTCCTGTTCGACCTGATTTTGTGCACTAGTAGTGGCTGTCAAGTCTGGCTTGAGACTCATAGTTCCTGGCATCAATTTGATTTTTGCTCGTCAATCACTTGTGAATTTTACTCCAGATCTGGTTTTTATGTATGTTTGTGGAGCATTGAGCAAGCTGGGGCTACGCCTTTGATGATGATTTTGAGACCCGTGACTTGTACTATTACTGCGGGTTGGGTCCCTTTCTTATTTTCTAGTGTTTACTACAACGAGTTTAGGGAACAAATGTTCTCCTTCTGTACCAATTTGTTAATGATTTGGTTCGAGCATATCTTGCTTCACTTAGGATGTTGCCTCTTTAGAATTTTGCTGCTGGTTTTTGTTGGGGATGCTCTTGGTGTTGGTGGTCTGCCCAAGCCAGTATTCCTTGCCCATCCCCACTGGGGCGAGCAGCCTAGGCACACAGTTTTGAGCAACGTACCCCCACCTTAGTTTATGTCGATGATGAAATCAATTATGTCTAAGACAATGCAAATTTACTACCCTACACACATCTCACTGAGCTATACATTATGTACTCATCCCCAACATGGTGAACAAGATGAGCACTTTTACAGATTGGTATGGCTAATATTTATAGGACAATGTCTAACTCAGTGAAGTTTTGTATTTTATTGATAGAAACCAAGATGCAAGTTGGACCATTGTCTTACGCAGCAAAGTGTTGTATTTGATGGTTGGCACGTAAGATGCAAGGTGGCCCAATTCCTTACTCAGTGGAGTGTTGTTTCTTATTTATGGTGAGTGAGATGCAAGTTGGTCATCGATCTTCTTGTATCTCTAAGACCCGTTTACATAATGCCTTTGGACCCAATCAAACTTATATTATGAGTTTATTCATGTTCGATGATCACACAAGTCTAAATCTACCTATCCAAGAATATGTATATAATAATTTGGTGCTACCAAGTTTTTGCACTTGGCAAGATACTCATATGATATTATTTGCTCCCTCTCAAAGAAATAGTATCATTCCATTACCAACTAGGTTTTGTACTTGGCAAGATACTCATATGCCATTAATGATTTCACATACGGACAGGTTCCCGATGGAGGGAGATATTTCAATGTTAGTTTTTTCATGAAAGTTGTATGTTGGAATGTTCAAGGCATTAAAAAAACGTAGGTTGCACAAGAAGTGAAGTTCCTGGCAAGAACTCATAAGCCTGATATGTTGTCTCTACTAGAAACTATGGTTAATGAATCAAATATACGGAGGATTCTTCCCCTAATGGGATTTGATCATTTTGATTTTGTATCACCAGTTAACTCTGGTGGTATAGCAGTTCTTTGGAATAACGGCAATATTCATGCTTCAGTCTTACTAAAAGAAACTAGAGCTATTTATATGTTAATTCATGACCTAGATAAGGTGCAAAATTATGTTATTTTAGGAATTTATGCACAGATACAACCTAGAGATAAAAATAATTTTTGGAATCATTTAGTTGAGCTTAATAATGTTATCAATTTACCTTGGTGTCTAATAGGAGATTTCAATGAAATATTGTGTCCTAATGAGAAATTAGGAGGCCAACCTCCTGCTACTATTAGATTTCATCGTTTAAATAACTTTTTATCTGCCATTAATGCTGAATGTGTTTAAATATCAAGCCGTCCATTTACTTGGAAAAAAAGGATCCACACTTACCTTATTTATGAAAGATTGGATAGAACTATGATTAGAAAATATTGGAGTACATTGTACCCCAATGCTTACGAAACACGTGGTACCTTCTCTTGCTTTGATCATTGCGCAATTGTTATGTCTACTCAAGCTCAGATACCAAAAGCTAAGGTCTTTCCCTTTCGGTTTCAAAATTTGTGGATGAAATATCAAGATGTTGATGTTATTGTCTCTAGAAATTGGCGATATAACCACTATGGAACCAATATGTATAGAGTTATGCGGAAACTAAGATGTGTTAAGTATGATGTCAAAGATTGGTCCAAAAGATACTTCGGGAATTTCAATGATAAACTCAGCAAGAATGCGGTTGAAATAGATTATGTGGAGGAGAGACTGATAGCTAATCCTAACAGTCATAGATTTAACTCCTGGATGAAACGATTATTGAAACAACGAGAGAAAATGATGTTGTTTAACTAGAAATACTATGGAAAGTTAGCACAGAAAGAGTAAACAGTGAACGGTGATAGAAATTCTAAGTTCTTTCAGAATAAGGTTAATGCTAGAAGGAAGAGGAAGTTAGTCATGAAATTATAGGATAATTGTAGCATTTGGATTGATGATCACCAAATGATTGGTAAGAAATTTATTTTAAATTATAAGCAGAGATTCAAATCCACGCATCAAAATGCCAGAGTATTAACGAATTTAGGGCTATTGAAATTAATTTCAGACCTTGATAATAATGAGCTTACTAAACTTCCAATTGTAGAGAGGTTAAAACTGTCTTGTTTAGCATTGATTCTAATAAGATACCTAGATCGGATGGTTTTGGTGCGGGTTTCTTTAAGAACTACTGGAAAATCATCAAGAGGGGTCTTTTTAGCTGTATTCTTGAATTCTTCTTAAATGGCAAAATTTTTAAAGAGATTAACCATGCCTTTATCGCTCTTATTTCGAAATCAAATTCTCCTTCACAAACTAGTCATTACGGGTCCATAAGTCTATGTTCTACGATTTATAAAATTATTTTGAAAATACTAGTTAACAGGTTGAGACCTCTACTGGAATGCAACCTCTACTAGACCGTATCATTCCTCCTTTTCAGAGTGCCTTTGTACTTGATAGATCTATTCATGATAATATTCTGTTAACACATGAAATTATGCATAAATTTAAGAACCTTAAAACTAAGACTGCTTGGACAGTTATTAAATTAGACATGGAGAAAGCATACCACAGAGTCAAATGGGATTTTATATCAAAATGTCTACAAGAACTAGGTTTCCATCCCACTTGGAACTCATGGATTAAACAATGCATCTCTTCAGTTTCGTACTCAATCAGCGTTAATGATGAACCTAATGATCTTTTTATCCCGATAAGAGAGATTAGACAAGGGGATCCTCTTTCCCCTTATCTATTTATTCTATGTATGGAAGCCTCAAACAATATGCTTCTAAAAGAAGCTAATGCTCCAATGTCTGGAATAGGAGTTAAGATCTGCCCATCTTCTGTCAAAATTCCATGCCTACTTTTTGCTGACAATTGCTTATTGTTTTGCAAAACTAATCTAGGAAGTTATACTAAACTAAAAACCATCCTTGATTTCTTCTGCTCAACTTCAGGACAATTAGTCAATTATCACAAAACTGCATTGACTTTCTCGCATAATGCAACCGATACATAAAAGCAACTAGTGACTGCAATATTCAATATTCGGCATAGAGAGTCGTTGGGCAAATATCTAGGATGCCCTGTTTTCCAGGGTTGGCCTTCTTACTCAACTTTTCAGGATATTATCAATAAAGCAACTACAAAATTAGAAGGATGGAAAGCAAACTGTTTATCTAAAGCAGGTAGAACAATTCTCATACAATCACATTTAGAATAACTCGTAGCACACACAATGCAATGTTTTGAGTTACCATCAAGTACTAGCAAATATTTAGACAAATGTAATGGAGAATTTTTCTGGAAAAAGTCGAACACAGAAAAAGGTCGACCGCTTATAACATGGGATAAGGTTTGTAGGCCTGAAAGCAGAGGCGGGTTGGGGTTGCGGAAAACAAAAGCTGTCAATAAGGCCTTTCAGTGTAAATTGACCTAGAAAATACTTACTAATTTTCTTAGTCTTTGGGTACAATCTATGAGGGCCAAGTACCTACGTTCTACAAATCTATTTTTTGTTGTACACGAAAAAATATGGATTCGCCAGTTTGGAAAAGCTTACTGAAATGCAGGGGTCTTCTACAAAAGGGTATTATCTAGAAAATAGGCAGAGGGGATGAGATCTCCTTTTGGTTTGATAACTGAATTGATAACAGGAATTTAGTTGAGATATTGGGTGTGTTAGAAGACAATGTTGCCCACCCTGAAGCCAAAGTTTGCGAATTTATTCGGGATAATTTAGAATGAGATATTTCCAAACTACGATAAGCCTCAATAATCATCATGTTATACAAAAGATTCAGGGTATCACCATATCCATCCATGAAACTAGTGACTCCTTTTGTTGGGGGTTAACTAGCACAGGTAACTTCACCACAAAATCAGCTACATGGGCAGCTCATGACATACAAGCACATAACTTATCACCTTGGTCATATAAATAAATTTGGAATATTGATACCTTGCCTAAAATCAAAGTCTTCCTTTGGTAACTTTGCCATAAATCCTTACCTGCAAGAGGTACTCTTCTTAAAAGGGGGTTTAATATCAACCCAACTTGCCCCCTCTGTCTAGGTGATATCGAGTCTATGGAGCATCTCTTCAAAGATTACCAAATGGTCAAAAAGTTTGGGATCTAGCAGTAAAGCATCAATGACTTCCATCTGTCTTTTCTCCTATAGGTTGCCATGATTTTTCACATTATATGAACAAGATCCCACGGTCCAAAATTGAAACAGAAATTCTCATTTATCTTGTGGAGTATTTAAAAATCTAGGAATACAACAGTTTTCAATAATGAAATTTTCAATCCTGTTGCATGCCTAATTCGAGCAAAAAAAGCAAATGCAGAGTGGAGAATCTGAGCTTGTATGTTGGTTGATCATTTTTTTAGGGGACTTTCTTCGTCCCCTACTCCCTCACTTCATATGGTAAGGTGTCATCCCTCATCACCAGGATTCGTCAAACTCAATTTTGATAGATCCCTCATCAACTCATCAGTAGTAGGAGGCTTCATCATCCGGAATGGGATGGGAAAACGTGTAAAGGCAGGAGCGAGATATTACGGTGATACATCTATTTTAGTTGCAGAAGCGAAAGCATTACGAGACGGACTACGCGCAGCAATTCAGGCAGGGTTCAGAAAGATAGCTATTGAAGGTGATAATAAGATAGTAATTCAAGTACTGAAAGGAAAGATCCAAATTTCTTGGCAAATATCAAATATTATCAAAGACATATATATTTGGCAGACTCAAGGAATCAATTTACTCATTACCCAAATTTTTAGGGAAGCAAATATGGTAGCTGATTGGCTTTCCAAGTTTGAACACTCGATTACAACGTCCTTCTCTTCAAATACTTGTTTTTCTTCTACCCTTAGGGCTATTTTGGCAGATGATGTAGTTGGGCGCACTCTTGTGAGAAGAGGCGCTTAACATCCTTTTGGTTTTATTTACCCTTATTAAAAAAAAAATTCTAACTCTAATTGACTTAGATAAAGAACAAAATTCTAAAATGAAATCACAACCGGTGAACTAGTTAGGAAAGCGATACATACCAAGTTGAAAATATGCATAATTTGGATTTTTTTATCTCCTCCATTTCAAACATGTGTATGCGTCACATAAAAATTCGACAAAACAATAATATTTAATATTTTCTTTTGAAATAAAAGTTGCCCTTTTTCTAAGAAAGGACAATCTTGTTGTCGAAATATATAACAATGCCAACTTATAATAGAGCCAAATTGAGTAGTTAACAAGGTAGGTGGCTCCAGGTAATTTGGAAGAGTTTTAGCTTGAACTTCTACACAAGAAAACAGGTCTAAGGAGAAACTATAAATCTAAATTCATAAATCATATCCGATGAGTTTCAAACAGATGACGATATGTAGTTTTTTTTTAAAAAAAATGAAAATGTTAAATATATATAGACCTCATGGGAAAGCATGGGTAGACAAAAATGATATGATTTCATCATTGACAATTTGAGCATTCTCAAGTTGAATGAAATGGTGGCCATCAATGGTGACTACTTCAAGGTGAGGTACCAAGCTCCTTAACCTTTCTCCTTTTAAATAATCCTTGGTTCCAAATGCTTCAAACCCCACATCTTTGTCTCCTACTATTAATTTTGTTGGCACATTAATTTTTGCTCCTTGCCATGCTCCTAGTAGTTCCCAGTTCCTGCATAAATGCATGCATGTAGTCAGTGTAAAAGTGATAATTTGATAGAAACTTAATTAGGGAATGGGCACCCCCAAAAAAAAAAAAGAAAATGATTTGTTTGGATTTCTCCTTATTTTTTGGAACATATAGTATACCTACAAGGAAAATATATTGCAATCTAACTATCAAAATTGTATATTACTAATTGCTTTATGCATTGTCAATAATATGTTTTTTTTAAAGTAAATTTCAAATATTTTTAGCATATTCTTATAGTGTCTCGTTAAAGATGAGTTAAAACACAATCTAAAACTTGTTCATTCTTTTCAAGAGATTTGGAGTCCGTTTAATTAATTTTGAAAATGATGCATTATTAAAGAATTCTTGAATACAGAGCTTTGTCCTTGGATAACATGATTTGCGAAGATGAGTTGTAGATTTACAAACATGGTTAATTATTCCATGAAAAATGTTTTAAATAAGAAAGCATTCTTAAAACGGCCTTTTTTTAAGCTTATAAAAAAATTAGAAATTAATTTAGGTCCATCGAGTAAGAAACTAAGAATCAAACAAAGTTTATATGCAATTGGACCAAAACAATGAAATAAATACAGTAAAAAAAATATATACATCTTACAAGTTCATCGCACGATAGTAGTTCAAGGGGCCAGTAAATCCAGATTTTTCAAATTTGGAAGCCATAATTTCCAGAAATCCATGAAGGCAATGAAGTTGGGGTTTGCAGGAAATCAATGATCTCCACATTAGAAGGAGCACTCAATAGATCAGGGGCATCAACTAGTAAAAACTTCTTTAGTATGGTTGAGCAATCATATTTGAGAAAGATTTCTCTGCCCTGCCTGGTTCCTGTTGTCACAAGGGGAGGAAAAAGTGCTAGTGAGTTCATATACAATAGCTAGTCCATAAAGGTTGTAGAGCCGAGAGCGATGATCATATATCGTATTGGTTTATTGGCTGTACGTCTTTTAAATATGAGCGTTATAAATTTTGGTGAACTGTGTATAATGTAAATTTTAAAAGAAATAACTAACTCGACTTGAACTGACCTATCATCACAATATATAAGAATTCGACAAATATAACCCTCAAAATAGAAGGCAAAGAGTAGGATTAATTGACATACTTGAAATTGAGTTATATAAAAGCCATCCCCATAAACATTAGAGAAAATATCAGTAGGTTTGTTTTTCAAGGATGGAGGTCGATAAGGAAGACCCAAGTTAATCAGGGCTCTCACTCTATCTGGCCTGAATAGGCACAAATACCATGCAACTTCAGCTCCCCAATCATGTCCCACAACAAATGCCTAATCAAAAAATTAAGCCAAAAAATACTGTCAATGAAATAATTAATAATGTTCATAAGGTAAATAAAAAAAAGGCTTGGTTGATAAAAGCACTTAAATTTATGAAAAATATCTTAAAATCA
This sequence comes from Carnegiea gigantea, assembly GCA_029747015.1. NCBI lineage: Eukaryota > Viridiplantae > Streptophyta > Magnoliopsida > Caryophyllales > Cactaceae > Carnegiea > Carnegiea gigantea. Next base: position 111,845 of record JAKOGI010002050.1, on the reverse strand, counting down.
AAATTAAAGTGCTTTACGTTAAAGTCTAATCTCTTAAACCGGATAGATCATGTAACAGGGATTTACACGATTGAACTGTATATATGTTGATACAAAACTTACCTGTTCGACTCCTAGATCATCCAAGAGGCCAATCAAGTCGCCAACAAGATGAAATACAGTATACGAAGTTAGATTTGAAGGCGAATCTGAATCTCCATATCCCCTCATATTAGGTACTATGACCCGATAACCATGATTAGTCAAGTGATCAATCTGGTTTCTCCAAGAAAGCCATAGCTCAGGAAAGCCATGGATGAGAAGGACATTAGGGCCTTGTCCTTTTTCCACAACATGAAGCCATAAACCATTTGTGAAGACCCTTCTATGGGTTAATTGATTTTGATCACTCATAGCTTCAATTTGTGGATTACTGTAATATTTTATTTTTTTTCTTTTGGGTTTTCCATCCTTAATAGAATGAAACAAGAGGGATCAAGAAGAGCGAGAATGAGTAGATGAGAAGAACAGAGGTGTTTAATATTGTAGTGGAGTTGTTGGGTTCTGAGCTTGACAATTTCAAATTGTGAAGCCTTAATCGACAGAATATAGGAATACTTTTTGTTCTAATTGGCTGAAAATTAAGGGCAGTTGGCTAGTTCATTAGTTGACTAAATACTTTGACATCAGTGGCCAGAAGTCTTCTTTTTCCTTTTTTTTTTTGGGATATTGGATCATCCATTTCATTATAGTCAAACTACTGTTGGTCCAATAAAAGATGGAATTTTCCCATCACAAATTTTCTCCATTTACATGACTCGAACCTGAGACTTTATGTAAAGAGAACAAGTGTCAAATCACTTGAACCAACCTATCCTGGTAAGTCTTTTTTTTTTTTTTTGATAATCATGGAACCCAATTATCCAAGTGCGATATGCTTAAGATTTTCTGCCACGAAGACTAATTAACCTTAGCATGAGATGTGATGATTTGTTTTCGATCTTTGAATCTCGATTTTGGACAGAGTTCAGTTATTATTGGCTTATAAGAGGGTAAGATTTTTTCATCACATATTTTCTCCGTACATAAGACTAGAATTCAATGCCTTACTTTCATAACCTGTGTTTGTAGAGGTGATGATTTGTGGTTCCATATTGGTTTATTGTACACACCATCAAAAATCTTCAAGAAACTAAGAAAGTGAGAATAAGACACCTTTATTCTAGTATTATCCAAGACTCAATCACGGTATAAAAACTATCAATTAAATCAAGCCCAAATAATTAAAAAAAAAAAAAAAAAGAAGTATCTTAAAGTATCTAGGGTTTGGCCAGGAAGACAAATTAATCATCATAACTTAAAATTAACTATACTCCTAAATTTAAAATTCAAACTAACTTCTAAATTAATATCCAACTTTTCAAATTAAGCAAATTTTTTTTAAAAAAGTAATAGAATCAAATGAAATTGTGCAAACACCACATCCATATTTAGAGACAAATATCATCATAAATTCCTATCTTTAATTATCAATTATCCAAAATACACGTTATTCAAAGCATATATCATACTCTTAGGAGTACAAACTCTCACAAGCCATGTCAGCGCCACATATTAAAAATTATCTATATGACAAATACACGTTAAAAAAATATATATACGTGACAAGTTGGAGTACACACTCTTAAATATATGATATACTTTACCCACATTATTTGATATTTAAATCTATAAATCCAACTATCATATATAGTGACCTTTTTATTTTGTAAAACCATTCTTATTCTCATTATATCTAGTGTCTATCCTTCAATTAAAAAAAAAAAAAAATCTTCCCCTATTTAAAGCTCGTCATGTCAGTGCTGAGATTTAAATAAAAACTTTAAAAAAGAAAAGAAAAGAAAAGAAAAGAAAAAGGGCCTTTAGACATGGAGAATGTTCTAGTAAGTCGTAAATGCAAAACTCTCCAAAAATTTCGCAAAGTTGACCAGGACTAGAGGCCAGGTGGGTCCGTACTATGGTCTGTCTTGAATGTGGATTATTAATTAAAATCACTGACCGGCAAATCTCAACCGCACCGCCAAAAGAAGATCCACCCACCACGCCACACTTAACCCCTCACCTGGTCACCTTAAGCTTTCTCTCTCCTCATCTGATCATCATCTTCATCCTGTCTCTCTCTCTTCCATTTCCATGGCGAAACCCCGCGCACCCAGACGCACTCTCGACTCATACACCATCAAATCCATCAACAAGACCATCAAACGTAAGTGTCTGCTCGCTCTCTCTCTCTCTCTCTCTCTCTCTCTCTCGCGCGCCTCTTTCTCTGTCTTTGCTTTGTCTCTCTCTTCTCACGTCTCTCTACAGCGGGGGACTGCGTGCTGATGCGGCCATCGGAGCCATCGAAGCCGCCGTACGTAGCTAGGGTTGAGAAGATCGAGGCGGACGCACGTGGCGGTCACGCCCGTGTGCACGTGCGGTGGTACTACCGGCCGGAAGAGTCGATCGGAGGTCGCCGGCAGTTCCACGGGTCGAAGGAGGTGTTTCTCTCCGATCACTTCGACGTTCAAAGCGCCGACACCATTGAAGGGAAGTGTACGGTCCACAGCTTCAAGAGCTACACCAAGCTTGATGCTGTTGGTGACAATGACTTCTTCTGTCGATTTGAGTATAACTCCGCTACCGGTGCTTTTACTCCTGATCGTGTCGCCGTGTGTGTATTCTCTCTCTCTCTCTCTCTCTCTCTCTCTCTCTCTCTCTCTCTCAATTGATTTTTCTTTCGATTGATTCTTTGTGGTTTTTGAAAATGGAATGCCTTTTGAATTCGTTATTCGTTGTCTGTTTGATGTAATTGGGTAACTAAGGAAAAATTGAAAAAAGGAAGTCCGTGCCTAGAGTGTAAGAGGTGTATTTTTAGGTTGATTGATTACTGTTGAAGCTTATTTGAGCGATCGTCTCCTTTTTATGCACGATTGTGTAATTGAGTTTGGGATAGTTAGCTAGTTGCTGATTTAGTTGTTTGTTCGGTTCGATTTTTGTGCTGGAATATTGAACTGAGAGAGCAGTTTAGTCAAAACGAGAGAGAATCAGATTATGTGATATGGGAGGACAACTTTAGATAGTGTAGATTGATTGGTTATTTTGGCGCAACAAGGAACTGATGGAGGTATCAAGCACTCATTTCGGTGGGATGATGAAAATGTAAGATTGCTTCTGTGAAGGATCTCATCTAGTCTTCAAGAAGGAAATTCTGTTGGCAGCTGCTAGGCTTGCTTGTTATGTGGAGCAGATGCTTCTGTTTTTTTGATAAGGAAAAGAATAAATATATATCATTAACAAAAGGCTGGATGTAAAGATAGCATCCTACAAAAGGCTATGCACATCCCATATGTACAGTATCCACAAAATCTAAGAGATCAAGAGAAGAGTAACAGAAGCTCCCTTTGTTTCAAAAATAGAGAGTCTTGATGAAATAATCTTTAAAACATTGAAGTGGCATCTCCACACCCTCAAAGACTCTCCTATTTCTTTCGCGCCAAATGCCCCAAAAGATTGCATGAGGAAATAATCTAGCATTCTTCTTTTTCGCTTTCCTACCAAAAAAGCCCTCCCATGCATAGAGGTGATCCGAAATAAAATTGGACATAACCCAAGAAACTCCCAAGCAACTAAAGGCTAGATCCCAAAGAGCACCAGTTCACCAAGATCTTACTCTTCTTTTGCAAATTATCGTAGGTCAAAGCCTTCCAAACAAAAAAAGACACTCTAAATGGAGCCAGAGATTTCCAAATGATGAAAGATGCTTCTTAATTAAGTGTTTCTGACAGTTGAGTCTAGCAGTGTCTCTAGTCATCCTGTTGCCTCCATAAGAAAGATGAAACTAGAAACATAGTGATACTAAAAATGATCAGTGACATAGGCTTAGATGATTCAGGATGTCTGACACCTTGGTGGGGAGGCTTGACAGAATTGGTATTATTGGCACAAACAAAAAAGAAGGATCCTGTAAGAACTTAAGCATGGTAGGCAACTGAATTCGGATTTTTGCTCAACTAGACCTCACAAGAACATGGCTCTAGACCTTGCTTTGCTGATTTCCATTATGAACCTGTGTGTCTTTTGTTGTTTTTTCCTCCTCATTGAGTCTGGAGTTGGGTTTTAGCTTAGTGTATTTATTTAACATGATCCTTCTGTTTGTGGAAGGGTACATGATTATCTCAGTTCTATATGATCACGGTTATTGGGTTCTATTGTTGAAATGCTGAAACGGATGTTTTGCATTTGAATAATTGTCTGAAGACTTTTGATTATTTTTTTTTCCAGGTATTGTAAGTGTGAGATGCCCTACAATCCGGACGACTTGATGGTTCAATGTGAGGGTTGCAGTGATTGGTGAGTTTTATTTAGTCTTGCTAGTTACTGATTCTGAAATGCAATCTTACCTCGGGAGAAGTAAAAACCCTTGTTATGTTTGGTGGAGATGCATATGTTGTATTTGGTAAATATTGTTGGTATCCTTAAAGCTTATAGCAAGTCATGACAATTTATTGAGCTTGATGAAGATGATAAGTCAGGCATTTAGGTTGATCAAGTGATTTTAGCTTTAAATAGATTAGATATACTGAAGACTGTTGGAGCTGAGCTGGGGTGCCTGGTCTTGAGTTGTTGTCAGAAATGATAGTCATGATCAATTATGAAGTGATGCACTTGTTTTTAGATTATTTACTAGTAGTCTGGTACTAGAATTCTCCATACCAACCTATTTTTGGTTTTCTTAGTTATGACTTATGAGTCATACCCAGTGTTCTTACTAATATGTGCATTGCGAGGGGAAATTTCTGCTCTTTATTCTTGTTTTCTTATTGGGACCAGTTGTAAAGTATATCTGTCGTGTCATTAATATGAGTGGGCAGACCAAAGAGTCAAATATTAAGGAAGGAGAACTTTTAGTGCTAAGTGTCTATTTATGCTATCATTAACATAAGAGAGACCATCTTTTGCTTGCTGTTATGTTCTTTGTTTCCCCCTGTGAGTAATGAAGATTTTGTTGTGTGTCTGTTGGAAAGCTGCTTCTGCTAGTTGCAGTATTAGAACAGGAGCAAGAACGACCTGTGTAGTTTTGCTCAAGTGATACTTGCAGGTACAGAGGGCTAGAGGCTCAGATAGACACCCATCCATAGAGAAGGGAGGATTAGGGAGAAAGGGGGAGGAGGAGAGTGGAGGGAGTTATATGACGAGGTCAGACACTAGATCAGTTCCTTCCAACTCCTCCTGTGAATGAGTTGTGTGTGCTCACTTTTTTGGCCGATCTATCTCAAGAATGCTACAGCTCCCATTTCATGTCAAGTAGCTCAAAGAACTTGTAAGCATATGGTCTGTTTGATGTGGCAGACACGGGGTGCACTGTTCTCGGTAACAGTGTTAGTGCGCCTTAATGATCCTGACGACCATATTTATGAAAATCAATGTCTTTTGATATTCTGATAGCTGTGTTGTTTCTTCAAAGTTGTTTCTTCAAAATCTCTGAGCAGACCCCTCCTGATGCATGTTGCATGGCTTGCATCAGTTCCACGGTCGTCATTCATTGGCTCTGTAGTTCCCCCCTCCCTTGAGATTTTCTGTGCCTACGAAGCTTGCCTAATTGCTTGTGGCGTTTAAATCGCCTTGGGTTGTTTTTATAATGAGCAGAATTCTATAATGGCTCATTCTCCACTGTTCTTTTGCTTTCAATGCACCAAAGTTGGATGTTCACACCTGTTGTGGAGTCTTATCAAGATCTGCTAAATTTGCAGGAGATTGTAAATGATACAAGCAAAAGAAGGGTTGTGGATTGGCAATTGAGAAGTAGAATGAAGAACCTGCAGTTTTGTGACAAATGATCTGTGTTTGTTCTTTTGGTTTTCCCCCTGTTTCTAGCTGTTAATCTTGAATGCATTTCTGTTGCCATAGTCTCTTTGATGGTACCCTTTTCAAGATCGATGTATATGCATCTTCTGCAATGTGGTTAATGCCCTAAATGTGCAGGAAAATTGTTTGTTGATCAATTATTCTTTGTAGACTTGGGTACTGATGACCTCCTGTTGCTCTTCTTTGTTTTTCATTTTTCTCTTCTCATGTGAATTTTCGTTTATTTTCCCTTTTCGGTTTACTGTGGTGGGATTTGCTGTATTTTAGATTTACACATAGCACGCTTTTCTTGTCAATGTGTTCTTGTTTATATGTAGGGTTTTGAAATAAGGTGCATCTAGAAGCATACTGCTTGTATGTTATAGATTGACCATGGGCTGATACTATTCTGTTTACAAAGTGAGGGTTGGCTGCATACATACTAGCTATCTACCAGCTCCTTTGGGGGTCAGTGTGTGCAATACGGTGCATCTTCATTTGCTTATGCCTTGTATATTCAGGTTCCATCCTGCATGTATAGACATGACTGCGGAGGAAGCCAAAAGACTTGACCACTTCTTCTGCCACAATTGTTCCCCTGATGAACAGAAGCAGCTTCAGAATTCACATGTTAGTCCTAGACATTCCGACACAAAGGTATTTTTCGCTTGCTTGTTTTGATGGCGTGCTTTTGTAAGTTTGTTCTTTGATCTCTTTCCGTCATTTAATGTGCATTATGGATGCCTGCTAGTTAAACCGACACATCTTAAGCTTTGTTTATTTTTGTGGACTAGATTTTGTTTATGGTCCATAATTACTGTGGGATTCAATGAAATGGGGATTGAGCTCAAAATGATACCTAAGTGCCGAATTAGAACTGCTTTTTTTTGGGGGGGGGGGGGGGGGAGATGTTAATTGCATGGCCATTGTACAAAGAATTATATTTGATTAATTGGGCAGCTGAAGAGCTGAAATCTGGAACCAAATCTCTTGAAAGTTTGCCCCAGTAAACATTGGAACCCATTTCTGGCATATTATTACATCTTATATATTTTGTCATTAAATTACTTTATGAACTTGTATTTTTGTAGGGTAGCTTATGATATTACCAAGTTGCCTAACGCGTTTTCCCTCCTTTTTTGTTTGTTTTTGGGGTTTTTTTTTTTGGGGGGGGGGGGTTATCGTGTTGTGGCGTTGTATCTATTGGTAGCCTGTAGATGCCATTGATCATCACTGCGTGGACCTTTACAATGGGTTTTTAATGTCCTTTAAGTGTACTCCATCCTACTTTTGGGGGTTTTGGGAACTCTGTTCTACATGTCTGTTTAGTTTCTTTTGAGTATTCTTGGTAAATTTGCCCTGAATCTATGTTTGCAGTGTCTCAAGATCAGCTTTCTAAATTATATTTGCCCTGGGGATCTGCAGTACTTAATACTGCAAGTAGTTCTTTCTACTGAGAACATCTCATTGAGAAAACAGTAAAATATAGTTGGACCACACAACGATGCCAGCCAAAAGGAAGCTCATCTGAACTGACTCATTTGAGCATTAAAGATTGTGAAATGCATTCGATGTGGGGGGTTGCACTGTGTGTCTCGTGCTATTAACAGCGTTGGTGGGTGGTCACTGACTTATAGTACTTATGCTGCCTTGTTGAAGTCATTCAAATCTCATTGGTATAAACGAGCTTTCCTCTGGGTGGGTGTGATGAATAAGCTGACCATTGGTGGCCCGCTTTGTTGAGAAAATTTATGAGGAAACTCGTGGTCAATTTGAATCCTAGTCCTCATCCCAGCAGACCTAGCAAAACTAAGCCATACATCCCCAACTCCCGGGCCACAATGACCTAAAACTAGAGCTGTCCTAGACTGAAATCAGGTGCCATACTTAAACCTAACCCAATCTGACCAAGACGAATGGTTCACTCAAATACGGTGCCAATGTAATAAGCAATGACATGGCTTGGACATGATCAAATTGAATATTGCTTGGACAAAAATGGCCGAGCCAGACATGCCATGCCATGCCATGCTTGCCAACCGGTTCCAGTGGATCACATCACTTTTCATCAGGTTTTTTAAATATTAGCTGTTTATCGTCTTAAAAAGTGCTTCTTGGCAGTGCTCGATTTTTTGCGGGTAAAGATTTTTATGGCCTGAATTAAGCAAAATATCTACGACACTTAGGTTTGTAATCTTTCAGTGGTGCAGTTTTTGTTATCCACTAGTGCCGCTTTTGTTTCTTGATGCTTGGTTATCTAAATCTTTGTCCTCAAGTCTTTATTACTGAATGATGTTGACGTTAACAATGTTTTCAGTATCACTGGTATGTGGTGATGTTTGTTGCAGGTGGATACAAAACGTCGTAGAAGGGGATAGAAAGCCTTTATGAGGATAAATATCACAAACTATGTGTACATTGCAATGCCACTATCGTTTTCTTTCCCAAGGAGAGGTGCAGTAGCCTTCTGAAGCAAACAAGAGGTTTAAGTTGCAGCTTCTGATGGCGGGACCATTGATTTGGATATGAAATCTAAGAAATGTAGTTTATGAACCCCCCTTTCTTTTCCGTCAAGGTCCCTGTAATTAAGAAAATAGTGTAGATCCCCCCCCCCCCTTCCCCACTTGTGTTTGGATTGCTGTGTTATATGTTGACTAGAGGATTGTATAGCAAAAGAGTATTTGATGTAATGAGTAGAAGTTTGATGAAATGCACATATTTGTCGCTCCGGTTGGGTATGAAGCCTCTGTGCATATTCTTTTTTATTTATTATAAGTATTTATTATTAGTATTAAATAACTTAGGTATCTACTGGGAAAATGTTTTGTTATATTTTCTTTAGTTATTCAACATGTTTTATCATATCTAAGTATGATTTAATATGTTTCAGCATAATTTGGTATGACTTAGCATGTTTTAGTATATTTTAACTTGATTTAATATGTTCTAGTAATAAACATTAATAATTATTTTTCATAGATCAAAAAGAATAAACCTTCTATTGCTCCTTTTAAGTTATTATTTGTCAAAGTGGGAAGAGGTAGTGCCCATTTCAAGTAGTGCCTGCAGATAGGTCTACTTGTATTTGACCTACTTTTTCGGTTTATTTAGAAATATGATTTAGTATTTTACGAAGGCTAATTGTACGTTTGGATGGTTTCTTCTTATCATTCTTTGTTGGTGTACTAAGGTGATTTAATGAGTGAACGTGATGAGACTTTTGTCAGCTTTCAGGCTTCCGGATAATATCCTCAAGTCTAATTCTTTTTGCATTTGGGATTTCTTTTGGTCTGGTGGAAGCAAAAACATTGGTTCATCTATTGCCTGGTGCTTGGAGTTGCTTTTGAAAAAGAGAGAGATGAGGGAAACAATCCCATCTTGAGACTTGTTTATGTGGGGACATGTTACCAAAGTATGAGAAACACATTGTATGTGAGCCCCCAAAAGAGGGCGTGCAAGAAATTCTGAAGATTTCTCTTTTCCCTGCAAGTTCACAATTTCTTACCTGTAATTCCCATTAGTAAATTTTCCCTAAATGTATAATGCATTGTCCTACAAAACTCATCTAACTAAAATAATAAATTAACGTAAATAATCCACTGAAGCAAGAACAAATAAGGGCTCTCCAGTGATAAATCAGGGTGGCTTGCCATTATCCAAATCCTCCATCAGTTCAATGTCGTCCCGTGCTGTTACCTTCTGTACATATCCTGCGCCCGAGAAACAAGATAAAGACATCACTCCAATTATCATACGGGTTTTGATATTCTACTAGAGAATTGAAATAGAGTACATATCAGCAAAAACAGGTTCCTTTGTATCCAGAACTGAAAAAGTGGCAGCAAGACAGACAATAGTTGTAGCTATCAATTGAAGGAGTGTAGCCGAAAGTTTTGGGCCAAACATACACAATGTAGCACGTCACTGCTAGTGAAGGTCGTTGTGTGTCCTAGACCCAATTCAACAAAGGAAGTAACTCTCGAGAGAAGGTGTGGAGATACAGAATGATGAAAAAGGTGAGGTCTGAGGACTGTCACAGATAGTTGAACTACAAGACTCCGCAATTCAACATACATGTCTCAATAAAACTTCATGTAGAATAGATCGCCAACATTTGAAAGGACAAAAAGCAGTATGAGTTGCGTAGAGAAAAGCAAGCCTCACAGTTGCATGGATCGTGGACAGGTCAGGCAGTAGGTCACCATTTGCACTGACCTGATACAACCTAATCTAATTTCGGACTTCAATTGGGTTGTGGTATGCAGCTGAGATAGGAATATGGCTTGTGTCGGGTTTAAGCACTTGCAGTAACTATCGGATGGAACAGACATGCACTATCAATTGCTTAATAATCAAATAGCTAGCCCTCATCATGCATATCAAGCTCTAAATAATTGGTCATCAGATTGGCTTTGTAGGGGTAAGGACCTCAAAAATGGAGAAAGGCAAACTAATCAGAGTTCTAACCCTTGAGGAGCTGGTTGAAAGGCAAAACTGAACAACCACAATATGAAGCTGGTCCAATATGGAAGTCAAATATCGACTGCAAAATTCGAAAAGGCAGGCTCCAACCTCGTTGCTGCCACCAAGATGCTTCTAGGTTCACTATGCAGCTCATTACTGAAAAGGCTTTTGCAGGAAGTGCCCCTTCTCTCAACCTTCTCTTACTGATCTAAAGCTACATGCTTGTTTCAATTTTGAAAACTGAGCTGTTACTAGATCTTGACATCACAAATTTTATCAATAGAAACTCATGAAGATTGGTATGGACTATAATCTTTCCCTATTTTGGTTTTTTCTACCCTTTTTTTAACATTCAGTGTGCACAGCAACAAAACACCAATTCCATAAATAAACTGATTGAAAAATAGACAAAAGCAAAGACTCATACCAATACCCATACAAGGTATGCATTTGCAAGTTGTCTCCTTCCCTCTTTTGTTGTAGTAGCGTACATACCCTGTCCCTTGGCAACTTCGACATTCACCAGTCCATTCATAAACTACTACCCTGCAATCCTGCAAGCCCAAAACAAAGAACATACGTAAGAGATAAGATAGGTAGGAAACTCAGTTGTCCTATCCTGATGCTTAAAAGGTCGTTCATTTTGCCACGCCACAGTAAGATAGCATTCATGAACCAAGAGAGAAACCACAAATTTCATATCATCCTTAACCAGTCAACTAATGTATAACACAACTCATTGGCTACATTGCTTCATTCTGAATAGCTTCCCCATGTTTCTAATGCATTCCTGAGAAACCATAAATTTCATATCATCACAACATGGTGACCTATATAATCTCCAAAGAAGATTCTGCTTGCTCCTCCATCCCAAATATGTAAAACTTCATCTCTTCAACAATCCTATCCTATGCATAAGATTGGATCATCATAGCATCCTAAAGTCATTGGTAAATCAACAAAACTAAAGTTCACAGCTTCCAAGAGCATCAACTTGGCATTTCAATTTCACCCTACACTCCATTTTCAATTTCAATTTCTGTCCCCATGAAACAATTGCTCTCACATCATAAAAACCCTAAGAATTTGCAGTAACTAAAAAAACAAATCCATTGACAAATGATCAAATCGATCAAAAGGCAATAAATTCAAAAGCTGAAGTTGACAGTCAATGGTCTAAGAATAGGTTTCACACTCTAAACAAACGCACCAACCTCGACTTCGGGGTCGCATCGAAGACGGCGATCGATGTCCTCCGGTGAAACAGGCGTAGAATCAGGATAAGTCATGGGAAGAGACAGAGGATCGGAATCATCCCTCAAGTAGCTCTCTTTATGCCGAGACCAATTTCTCTCTCCACCGTTCACCTTCTTGTTGTAGCTCTTGCTATTGCTACTGGTAGTGCCGCCCAGCACGGGGTCGTTCTCCTTTGAAATCCGGGGTCCCGCGACGGAGTCCGCGGCGGCGCCACCGGGAAATTGGAACCAATTCGGAGAAGGAGATGAAGGAGAAGAGGTGGCGCCAATGGCGGAGAAATCAGAAGCACGGCATTGGATGAGGGGAGGAGAGAGAAAGTGGGGTCTGGATGATGGCAACGGACGAGGGTATATGAGGGAAGACGAAGATGCTATATTTGCAGAGAACATCTCTGCAGTGATTTTTTATATGAAAATGTGCAATTTTTAACAAAGAAATCTGGGATTTGATGAGTTCAATGGATTGGTTTTTCTGGGGTTTTTTTTGAATTGGAATTCAAGAGAAAGTCGCGCAGAGTTTTTGCAAGGATGAGTGAAATTTAACACCGGGGGGAGCGGGACTATATATACCTTATCGGTATTGTTGAGACTGCCTTTGGCCGGAGAGGATCCTGCCGAGGAGCATATGGTGAGGTCTTCATCCTGTGGTCAGAACACTTACAACACGTTGTTTCCGTTCTATGAAAGTAACTTGTATAATTAGACCTGTTAAATGGGTCATTTAGTTCGGGTTAAGTATGAGTCGGATTATGTTTTAGATTAGGGGATATTTTGGGTCAGTTTGGTTTAAGTCGGTTGAATTTCGGTTCGTGTCGATTTCGGATGAACTGATTTTTTGCCCAATGGATTTGTCATAAAAAAGTAAGCAACTTTGTAGAAAATTTTGGATCGGGTATAATTCGGTTCGGATCAATTCGAATTTCGAATCCACTTTCGGGTGAGTATATATCGGATGTCGCATCGGATATGGGCTCGTGTCGTTCAGCCTATGTTTCCGGTGTTGGGTCATTTTTGCCAGTCTACTCACATCCCACTTGTCTGCTTCCAACGCATAATCCTCCTTACTTTGGCACGCTTTCTGGACCAAGGTATAGCGCTCGTCATGTTTCATTTTGTGCTTTTTCTTTGGGTTTTAATTTAATTTTTTCTGTTTTAGGTTAAACACAATGGTTGTGTATTTTAAAGTGGGCTTATGACAAAAATTTTATTTTCTGATTCAAGTTGGAGTTTAATTGGATGTAGAGCCGCGAGAATTGAGTTCTCAAAAGTGGAACTTAGAATGATGTGAAAAACAGGCCCCACCTAAAACTTCAAAAGCCGAAAGTTGCACTGCAAATGCTCTTAAGCGTGGGGCTTTGGATTGTTTTAGGTCTCAAGTACGAATCTACCCTTTTTAATTTGTAATTATATTATATTATTCTTTGTGACTCCTCTAAACCCAAAAAATGGTAGAGAAAAGAGGTCAAAAAGTTGCTAAATACAATTCATTCTAAATGTTGCCAAGCAACACTGGATTTATATTGAAACATAAACATATGAAATATACTTCAAATAAGTAACAGATTTACATTAAAAAAATATTTAACAAATATGCATTAAAAAAATATATGCCTGATATTTGAGAGTGTGTGCACTCGAATGTATAAAAGAATTTGACTAATCTCTATCATTGATCTATATATATGTACATATATGTGTGCGTGTGTGTGTGTGTGTGTGTGTGTGTGTGTGTGTGTATATATATGACATTCCAAACACAATATTTGACACATGGCAAGGTCTCACAACTTCACCATTAATTCCTAACCTAAATCAAAGCCTATTTGAAAATAATAAATAATTACCAATATTCATTATTATCATTTTCGCCTTTCTAATTTTTTAAAAATATATACAAATTAAAAGATTCTAATTCTAATATTATTATTGTTGCCTTTTTTAAAAAAAATATACATAATAAAATATTGTGATAAAATATTTACCCGTCATCTTACACCGTTACGTTGATCATAATGATACCAAATAATAATAAATAGAGCTTGACTTTTTTATTTACTAACTATTCTTTGAACATAAATATAAATATGGAATACTAAATGTTATATATAATATGACGCCGATTGTGAGTCTTATATATACAAGAGTATTGTGATCTCATCAAACCAAATTGGAGCTTGAGGGGTTCCATTCCTTCAAATCTCAATCTTATGTAATTAGTTTTATTTCGGTTTCTTTTTTTTTTTTTTGCCCCAAGGAAAAATGATTTTGATGATTTAACTTTGTTAGGAAAAAAATTAGGTAGTGTTCCACATAGAGGGAGAAGGTGTGGAGCAAATAAGAAGAGTTTGTGGAGACGGAAAATTACAAGGAGTGGTCCTAGTTGACATTAGCATCACACGTTAAAAATATGAAGTATTTTGTTGAAACAAAAGCTCAGATTGTGAATCCTAATGCAATAATTTGTGAACTATCGATTTATTATTTTGTTCAAGTGGTTACCTTTTTGTTCTTTTAGCAACGTCTATTAACGTTTATGCAAGATTTTTCTCTATAGATGTACGCGTATATAATATTTATTTTTAAAAATAAATACATAATAGTTTGTATCCTTTAGTTAACTTAAAAAGTATGAAGTCAGTAAAACATACTTGTCTAAAAAGTATGAAATGCTATTTCTAAAGGCCAAAATTTAATTTTATTAGCTTTTTAAAAATATAGCTTTTTAGAAATCGCTTAAATAGCCCTGTTTGAAAATCAGAGGAAAGTGAACTGGACGATTCTCTTTTCTGTTTTGAAAACAAAAGGAGAGCAAATTCGATATAAGTTTTTTTTGGGGGGTGCAGAAGAGGGGTCATGGACCCCTAAGAAATTTTATTAATTGGCAAATAGACGGGGCCAAGCAACCTCTACAATATCGATAGACCATAGCTAATAGATCTCTCATCTCACCGGGAGGGAAATCCAAGTACTTTTGAACCTGTATTTCTCAAAATTTGAAGATTTTACATGTTAAATCAACTGACATTCAAAACTAATTAAATATGTTGAACATATCAACAAAACCCAATAATATTAGACATCAACACCAGTAGATTCATCAACTGGATGCCAACATCTATTAAAGAACCACATAGAGTCGGCGTTCACAGCATAACCATCTTGATTTCGATGCCAACTATAGTAAGCATGAGTTCGATTCTTAATGTCAAAAATGGCATGCCCAAAACTTGCTTCTCGAAATGCAGAATAATCAGGTTGTGGCTCTGTCATGCTGCATATTATGTAATGAAACTATTTAGTAGGGAAAGCAATGTCACAAATAGAAAATTGATGGGTTATAATTAGGAATGGCAGTGGGTTCTGGATCCGATGCAGACCTATCAGAACCGATCCAAATTAAAGGGTCTGACTGCAATCAAATGAGACCCAACGGGTCTTAAGCGGATCTGGTTCCAAGGGATGTGGGTCGGGTTTGGATAAGGGCAGTTAATAGTTAGTTATGCTTACTTGGTTGCTAATCCTTCTAGATTCCCTCCGTCTCCGATTGTTATGTAGATTGGAGCAGATTGGTCTTCAACAGGACTGCATTTTCCATTCACAATGTTGTATGCAATATTTGATATGCGTTTCTACAAAATGTCCCGTGAGAGTTTATCAGCTATATATAGATAATCAAATCACACTAAGAGTCGAGGACCCTAAAGAGAACAAAAATACGACGTATATACTGGATGGTTTTTGTATTGGTTGTCAAATAAGTAGGTTAAGAATGAGATGATGAGTTGGAGAGCTTACAGATCTCTCATAGGCATGAACATGACCAGCAAAGACGACATCGACTTTGTACTGAACAAACCAGGGTTCATACATAACTCTCATGGTCTCTCCTTCCATATAGTGGTAGTTGTAGCTATTGTACCATGGAGAATGGAGTAGAACAATCAACCATGGAGTCTCAGTCCTATCGACCTTTGGTAGTTCGTCCTCAAGCCATTTGTACTGAGGGGTGTATTTGCCTGCCGTTCACCAATAACAGGTCAAACATCTCCATCTACAAATCCAAAATAATTAGAATCAAAAGTATCTACTGATATATCAAAGAAAATTGAATTTACCATATGCAGAATACGATGACAGGACAATTATGTAAGCAGGGCCTCTCTTGATCGAGTACCAAAAAGGAGCTGTGCTATTCGATGCTTTGTAAGGTGTTCGATACCTGTTTTTAAACGGCTTGAAAGGTCTCGTTTCTCCCTGAGATAAAACCAGTTATCAATGTGTAAATGTTTGGTGAAAGCTAAGTAAGAAGCAGCGTAAAGCATAAAGTTCAAATACTTGATGAAGATCATGGGCAAATAAACATGGATAGACAGCTTAAGTGTTCAATATTCGCAGCAACGAGGCATATGGTAAATCAAACCAAACCGATATCATGGCGTTATAGTCAAATTACTTACGATTTCAGGGGCGAAATCAATTTCATGGTTGCCAACGGTCCAAATCCAAGGTTGATATGCAGTGCTTCTCTCAACGAACCGGCCCCATGTATCCCATCTAGTATTATCATGATTAGGATAGTTATCTGCATAAGAAAGGTCTCCAACGAACAACACAGTTTGCCCTTTGGTTGGATTTTTCTCATAATGAGTGAGAGTCGCATTTGAATCATAGCTCTGTCCTAGATCCCCTGTAAATCATGGCCCGAGGTTTAGTCTTATTCTTGCTCTTCGTGAAAGAGAGAACATTGAAATGAAAACATAGAACATGAAAGTTCACCTATGAGACCAAATGTGTAAGGAACATCAGGACCAACTTTAGGAGGAGTGCTGAACCAGAATGTCCTTGGACTTTGTCCTATCCCTACTTGATAGTAATATTTGGTGTCATACTGCAACAGCATAGTAACAAAAACATAATTACTAAAAAACAATTGAACAAGATAGAACATAATTGTTGGCAAATGCGCGTCTTTTAATTTGGGTTCGACTTGTCTTAATTTAAATTTGGCAGTAAATACTTAAAGAATGAATGTAGACTGAAATTAGTGATGAAATTATCGGGTTTGGTTTGCCCGATCAACAATCAAGGACACATACATGGTATCTCCGATCTTATTTTGGGTCATTTAATAAGTAATTAAGTCGGGGCAACTTCTGTTGTAATTAAAACACACAAGAACGCCCATTGCACAATATTGGGAAAACTGCACCAATTTTTACAATAGGAACAGTGAAAGGATGGGTGGAGAGAAATCAACCTCTAAATGCTTGATGGTGCAATGATGAATATACCCGGAAGTATAATTGTAATACTTGTATTTATTAACTTTGCCAGAGGCAGATTTCTTCTCCTTGCTATTCACCTTCCAATAAATAACCTTTTTTGAACCTGGCTCTTCCATTGTGACCCATGACACAATCACTGCTCTTCCTTCATGATCTCCTTGTGTAATATGCACCTTCAAAAAAAAAAAAAAAAAAAAAAAAAACCCACATCACATCTCATCAGACCCACTTACAGGAGTTCCAAAACAGGGAAAAACAGTAACAAATAAGTAGAATCAAGATAAATTTCAGAAAATCAAAGAAGACCCAGAACATCTTTCAACAAAAAGGTGCAAACTTTGTCGATAATACAACACCACCACCACCCAGCGTGGATCCTCCTTTAACAGGGTCTAGGACTAGGAAGAGCTTCCGACAGTTTTATCCCTGCAAGCATTCTTACAGAGAGACTGATTCTTATCGATACAATAAGATTTGCAGAGTTTGTTGATGAAAAGAGAAAAAAAGTGAACCTGTTGAGGGGCATTGAAGCCGGGAGGAACAGAGAAGACATCACTCTCAAGAGGCATATCAATGGCTTTTTCAACTTTTCTGACAAATTTGCTTGTAATTCCTCCTCCATTTACACTCACCCCTTGTTTCAAAATCAGGCTTTGAACCAGAAAAACACAGAAAATGAATGAAAGTTTCGTGTGAGGTTGAAAAGCAGCCATTTTTAATGATTTTTTGCACTGCCTAATAACAAGAACGGGTAAAATCTCTCCCCTTAAATACGAAAGATTTGGGGTTTTTTTTTTTACGATTATTTTTGCCACAAGAACTGCAGAATATTCGAATAAATTCGCATTATATATAAAGAAATCAATGGGGGAATTGATTTTTCTGATTGGGTGTGAATGAGATCATCTCAAGGAAGGAAAAGAGGGTAGTATGGGCTCCCTAATAATTGCTTGAGTTCGGCGTTGACGCTTAGAATAAAGGGGTGGTCCTTTGAATTTTAAGATTGCGTAGGGTCGAATCAATGGCTTGGGAAGAATCATTTGACTATTCTTCTAGCTTTTAGTAAAATAGTTTTTTTTTAAATCAATTTAGTAAAATAGTTCTTGCCTTTTGTCGATTGCCTTTGGCAGATAAGGCAGATTTGACCCATTTGTAAAATTATTTTTTTATATGAAATGATCTTATAAGAATTTAAAAATAAATATTATCTTATATATACGAACAAAAAAATATAGGTATATCTATTTACATGTAATGCGCCATAGGAGATGAAAAATACATGGTATTTGTTATTAGAATCAAAACTTGCTTTGATTCCTAAATTTTTTGAAACTTCGAAAATAAATTAATTAGTTGCCCAATTGTTAGTACTGTTATCATTCTAGGGAAAGTTAGATAGGAGAACAAAATTATGTTAAGCAAATTTTTCCAAAATCATTAATCATAACTCATTGTTGATTTTTGATAATTATTAATGAAAACAAGAATCATTAGATTATTAAAACTAATTCATCTTGATGATTTAATAGCTAAAAGATAAGGCAAAAAAGTAAAAATAATCCTTTCTTTTTGGTGCATATGAGATATAAAGGCGCGTGTAAGTAGGATTCGAACTCAGATATTTGGCAACAACTTTTAAAGACTTTACCAATTAAACTAGTTAACACTTACAAAAAAGTAATTGTTTTGCCATATCGATCTCAATTCCAAATCCAATGTTTCACAGCCAGCTTCAATCAAATTTCAATGTGGACTATATTCCATTGTTTCACCAGGATCCTACAAACTTGCAGAATGCAATTATAGAGGATAAAGATTAATATTGTATAACTTCGTTGTTTGGCTTATCTGGAATGCTTTCTTAATAGTGTGGTTATGTGGAACATTGTTGACGTGTCCTAATCAAACTTCAATAACTTCATGTGGATTTATTCTTAGTGTATAAGAAATGATAATTGCTTATCTGCTTGTAGCAGATTGGCATGTTTGTCTTCGCTCCACCCTTCCCATCTAGACCTTTTTGTGCCAATTAATTGGAAGAAGAGGGGTGTGTGGATTGGGCATTGGGCCCTAGCAGGTTTGCCCCCTTCCTCTGGACTGGTTGGCCTGTTGGGTTTTTTCTGAGATAAGGGACCGAATAAATGACCCATATTTACCATTGTACGAAAAATAATAATAATTAATTATACAAGTTCTACAACATCAATTAGAGTGCTTTTTACCCACACAAAAAAAGGGAAAAAACAAAGTGGTTTAGAAGCAATCTTGAATTCATATAAATTCAACCATATTCAAATGACTTAACTCATACTTACGATAATATATGTAAAATTCTATTTTGACAAAACACACACTAATATATTGCTATATATGGATCTTTATAGATCCCGTAAAAGTGAGATTTACACTAAGAATTATTATCATTATACATTTTATCATACAAATTATAAAGTTTGCACTTGAGCTAATCATTAAAAAGTTCCCCTTTTTTTTCTTGGGCTGTGAAAAAGTTGCTGACTTTACCTTCCATCCATCCACTTTCAGTGACATAAACCAAATAAAAGATGCATAATCATCTAAACAAAAAGGGCATTTCTGATTGGCATTGACATTAATAAGTCAACATACCATTATATCCTTCTATTTCAGGGAGGTCAGCTGGAGCCTTTTCATGGTAAGCCAATCAGCCCCAAGCGTTTGGCACTAAAAAAAAAAGGAATAAAGTACCAGTCAACAGAATGAATTAATAATTCACTAATTATAATGGGCATCGCATCATGGCTTGTACACAACGAGATTGCTAATGGTAATTAATTAAATAAGCATCATGTTTTGGCACCAAAAAAAAAGGAATAAAGTTCCCCTTTTGTGCAACCATTTTGGCTAATGGACGTGCATAACTGTTCCACATGACATTCTTAGAATTTAGGATATGTTCTTTTCGACTTATTATAAGTACTTTTCATCAGCATTTAACACTGATCAGCACCAATAAACACTCATCAGCAGATACTCATATTTTTTATTCATAATTTGATCAGCATCAATCAACATTCATCAGTAGTACTCATTAGCACTTAATTATCAGCACTCATTAGCACTGATCAACAATAATTACTTATGGTAAGTTGAAAAGAACAGGTAATATCGTTCCACAATATAAATGAGTCAGACAATTGATTATAAAATGTAAGTTCCACAATGTAACTTAATCAACATTTAACTGGCAGAAGAATCATCATCCGGCTTCCAATATCTGTTATGCAACCACATAGAATCAGCTTGAACCGCGTACGCATCTTGGTTGCGGTGCCAAGTGAAGTGAGCGTGGGTTCGGTTCTTAATGTCGAACATTCCATGACCAAAGCTAGCCTCCCTGTATGCTGAGTAACTTGGTTGTGGTTCTGTCATGCTGTGACAAACAAAGGTGGAAAAGAAAAACTTAATATACATGTCAAAAAAAACAAGTTTCAAAATCAAATCTCTTGGAATCTTGGGTTTTGTCTTTGCATGTATCATGTACCCGACTTGTGGAAAAAAGAAAGATCAATTTTGAAAAATTGATTGTGTGAAACGAATAACCAACTAAAGAAGGGGAAAAGCAAAATCATTGGCGTAAAATAACTAGCCGAGTCAATTTGAATCGTGCTGATTCATAGTATTCATACATAGACTAGGGCCGTGTTCAGCAATGCTTTGAGTAGCGTTTAGTGTTTTGATCAAATCAATACACTAATCAGCCAATTTTTAGTGTTCGATAACCTAGTGTTCTGACTAGCATTTCAAGTAGCGTTTTAAGCAGTCTGAAAAACTAACAGTACTAGCTTTTGAAATTCAAAAGTAGCGTTTTATATTTTTTGGCCAAAAAAAATCATTTGGAGATTTTATATTTGAAAATTATCTATATATTTTTTGTGTCAATTTACATTAATCAGCTAACCAACAGCTAAATTTACCGAACACATTTATGTCGACCGCTCATCTAGGCAGCTATCTGCTAACAGCTAAATTAGAAACGCTATCAACTACTTAAACAGCTATCCATTACATGAACTACTATCCGCTACCTAAACAACTAATTTTACCGAATAGGGCCTAAGTTCATGTGCCAACATTAAGATTGGGTTACGAGCCCATGAACTGGCCACCCCAGCCAATGGAATGAACTATCAGGTTAAAATTCGATTCTAGTAATAATTCTAAAGAATTTACGAGTCAAATTGGCTAATATACTGTTATTGACATAGATTTATGTGAATAACGGCTTGATCAGATGATCTTACTTGTTTGCCAGTCCTTCAATGTTTCCTCCATCGCCAATGGTTATGTACACTGGAGCAGACAGGTCCTTCACAGGTTTGCATAGTTCATTCGTGATGTTATACGCAACATTAGACACTCGCTCCTGCAGTAAGAAAATATGCATCCTTAAGTTATGAAGATTGAATATTAGCATACATTTTGATTCCAACTACCCATTTTGTACACTTACAGATCGTTCGTAAGCATGAACATGACCAGCAAATACCACGTCAACTTTGTACTGAACGAACCATGACTCGTACATCACTCTCATAGTTTCGCCCTCCATGTAGTGATAGTTGTAGCTGTTGTACCATGGAGAATGAAGGAGGACGATCAACCATGGAGTCTCGCTCCTATTCACCTTCGGGAGCTCGTTTAGAAGCCACTCATATTGAGGGGTGTATTTTCCTGACAATACAAGATAATGTTGCTCAAAGGACAACTTAATTTGTTGATGTTTTGTTAGTAATGATGATCATAATTATGGCTTACCATATGCTGAATATGAAGCCAAGACAATAATGTAGGCCGGACCTCTCTTGATTGAGTACCAGAAAGGAGCTGTGCTCTGTGATGCTTTATACGGTACATGATACCGGTGAGTGTAAGGCTTGAAGGGTTCTGTTTCATTCTGATCAGAAAAATGTTTCACTGAAATTAGCAAGATCTCCACTTTAACTTGTGTGTTTTTTCCCTCCTAAAATCTCGAATTTAGCAATGACCTGAAAATAAGCATAATCTCTATTCTCCTATCGGACGACAACCATAACAATCACCCCTAATGAGTTCTACCTAAGAGTAGTGCCCAGAGAGGTCTAAATATCTTGTTGCAATTCGCAATATAGCCTAGGAAAACGTTGGTTGAATAGTTAAAATGCTTACGATTTCAGGGGCGAAATCAATCTCATGATTCCCAGCAGTCCAAATCCAGGGTTGATAAGCCGCGCTCCTCTCAATGAACCTTCCCCATGAGTCCCACCTTCTATTGTCATGAAATTCGTAGTGATCAGCATAAGAGAGATCCCCAACAAATAGAAGGGCCTTTCCTTTCAATGGGTTCTTCTCATAATGTGTCAGTGTCCTGTTTGAATCAAAAGTTTGGCCTAGATCTCCTGCGAAAACATTAGCCATTCAACATAAAGACCATCTTGAAAAACATTTGGGGTAACTTCTGTCAAATGAAAATCTTACCTATGAGGCCAAAGGTATAGGGAACGTCGGGACCAACTTCAGGCGGAGTTACAAACCAGAATGTCCTCGTATATTTTCCCTTGCCAAGTGTATAGTAGTATTTTGTATCAAACTGCAAAAGTTCATAAACATAAAAGATCATTGATTTGGATCGAAATGCAAGAAAAAACATACTTATTGTGTACAAGTAACTAGACTATTTAGTTAATTACCTCTAAGTTGTTAATGGTGCAATGATGAATGTAGCCAGAAGTGTAATTGTAGTAAGTGTACATGGTGACAATACCCTTGGCCTTGTGCACATGCTTGCTGTTTTCACTCCAATAAACCACTGAATTGGACCCTGTTTCCATTGGTGTTACCCATGAGATAATCACTCCTTTCCCCACATGATCTCCTTGTGTTATGTGAACCTTTCAAGAATAGATGAAGAAATCATTTGAACATTATTGTCACAGAAATTCTGAGAGAACAACTTTCATGCTGGCATAACTTAAATCCAGTTCTTTGCTTGATCAAATTCTAACAACCCCCGCTCCAAAAAAAAAAAAAAAAACAAAAAACACAAAAAAAAGGAGAAAAATATGATCGGAGGGCAAATTAGAGTATTCTAGAACACCTATATTATTTATGAGACAAAAGCACTAGTTTTAACAACATTTAGACTACCGTTTATACAAAACATATATGCACATCATATTTCCTATATTCTCTGCTTTACGGGAAAGCATTGAATGAAAATTCTACCAATGTAAGTTGGTTCAAGTAGTTTGACATTTGTTACCTTTAAGTAATATCTCATGTTCGAATCTTGTGAATTAAGAAAATTTATGATGAGAGAGTTCTATCCTTTATCAAACCAACAATAATAACTCGACTCTAATGAAATAGAGGATCCGAGATCAAAACAATAAATGGAAGTCTTAGCGATGCCATTCAACTTGAGATTGGGGCCACCGGCCACTGGGCCCCTAATTGACCAACCTTTATTTCTGCTTCCTCGAATGAAAGGGTTCCAAATTTGGAAAAAGGAAAAAGAAAAAGAAAATTTCAGAGACAAAGAGGTTAGCAGTTCAATGAGTGGTTCTAAACAAATCAACTACGTTGAGCAATAAAAAACCGCACTTACCCAAAAGAACAAAATCAAGATCAAAGCCGTCCTAGTTAACACGCAACAAAAATCCAAATTTCTGTTCATATCTTAATAGTTCTGTCTAAATAGATGCGGAGGGTCAAATATAAAAGTCAAATCTCTTTAACTAATATTGGTTTTTATTAGAGCATAAATCTGTTCTTGAGCCTTTAATCATTAGTTTAAGTTTTGTTTGAGTTGGTTCTTAAACATGGTATCAGAACTTTACGAGTGAGAGGTCTCAGGTTTGAATCTCAGCCAGCCCCACATTGATTATTGAGTTATTGCACAAGATAAGGCGGGCCTTTACAGCATCTAGATTTCAAGCACAAAGGGCATTAGCGTGAGGGGGTGTAGTAGAGTATAAATTTATTCCCGAGACTTCAACTATCAGCTCAAACTTTTGATTGAGTTAGTTCTTAAACAGTTTTTACCAGTTTCATACAAACAAAGAGACAGATAGACGCACACAGAGATCAGATTGAAAGGAGGAAGAGAAGAGAGAAGAGGATACCTGTTGAGGAGCATTATGGCCAGGAGGAGGCCTAAAGACATCACTATCAAAAGGCATATCACCAGATTTCTCATCTTTTCTAGTAAAAGTGCTTGTTTTTGCTGCATTGCTAATCACTGCCACATTCAAAACTAATAATCCCAATACCAAGACTACCATACCCAAATCAGATCCCATCTTCCCACTAATCCTCAACCTCATTAGTTAAATACTAATTAGCACTTCTATTATTCTCTGTGCAGAAGGTTCTGCTTCCAGTATGAAACTTCATATATAGTACATAATAATTACACAACGTTCAAGAGCATTATAAATTAAGCAATTGTATAGTATATTATTTCATCAGAGCAGGGGAATATCCATTTAATTTTTGCGAATATTCAGATAAAGAAAAAGACTAATTTTGTCAGCTACTCAAGCAACCTCCTATAAGATATCGTTGACCACAGCCCTCAGAAATAAGAGTACTCTTATTAGTCTCAATGCAAATCAGATACCATCTTCCCACTAATCCTCAACCTCATCAGTTAAATACTAATTAGCTCTTCTATTATTCTCTGTGCAGAAGTTTCAGCTTCCACTTTGAACCTTCACATATAGTACATAACTAGCCTTTAAATCCATACTATGCACGATTTATTTCAAAATTTTAGCTAAAATATTTTTAGAAATATTATAATTAATTTATAATTTAAATTTTTAGAAATAATTATATTAACATATCTGTAATTTATTTTCCTTTATTAAAGTAGTTGAAAAGATACTATTCATTATGATGACTTTAAATCACATATTATTTAAATTTCTATTTTTCAATAAAATCTTAATAAATGTTTCAGAGAACACGTGTTACAACAATAGAGTTCGAACTCACTTATATATATATGATGATGATGATGATTACACAACGTTCAAGAGCATGTCTTTAGCATGAATTGATCAATTATATGGTGTAGTATTATATTAAAACAGGGGAATATCCATTTTAATTTTTGCGAATATTCAGATAAAGAAAAAGGCTGGTTTCGTCAACCACCGAAGCAACCCCTTGTCTACTAACACATGGCGAAGACAAAGATGGAAAAAGGATAATTAATTTTAGTTGACTTCAATAAGATTTCGTTGATCTTAAACTTGAGAAATACACAAATTGTTAGGTGATACAGACTCACCTAAAAATTATTACGAAACGAACTACTTCAGAGAGAAACTAATAATATATTTTGGAGTGACTTTGTTATCAATGGGTGGCTAACAGTTCATCTAGTACTGACTTTTATTATAATCATTCTCAAATAAATTATTAGGCACCTCAATTACTATTAAATTACCATAAAAACTTATGTCTCATAATATATCTTATTTGAAACGGTCTCACACAAAATTTACTATCAAAAATAAAAAGAGTAACTTTTTTTAGTTCTCTCTTTTGTGGGGGGGGGGAGGTTAGTCATTAAAGGAATCTAATTGGTCATGTTCGCCTTAAAGATGGATTCTTCGAATAATTATGTTCAGGAGAAGGCTGTGAGTAGTTTACGTTAATTAAATGCGTATGAAATTCAATTTTCTTAATCCAGTGTGCGATCCAACCGTATATCTCTTTTTGTTGGTTCACAATATGACATAACTAGCAAGAAATTCATCTTCTAAAAAAAAAGATAAAATTAGAGTTTCTAGTGCATGAGTTTGCCTTGTCTAGACATGTCTTAGCTACAATAGAAACAATCATGTATGAACAGCCTGTCGTTAGTAGGTTATTTGCCATAAGCACCTGGTCTCTGTTAGAGATCAAATAAAAGCTAATCAGACTTACAAAATCAGCCTTTTTAATTCGTCTCATGTAAGAATTAGCATTAATATTGATAGAAAAAACCTGCATAAGTAGCGGCTTAAATAAAATTAGCTAGGACACTCCTACACTCGTACATAAGTTTTCTGTGTAATAGTCTAAGGTTATGCACATATGTATAATTATCGCGGAAACACCACTGCACAAGTGCTGGAGTGCCATAAAGGCTCAAACCTGCCACTTGTAAGGATCAACTTACCCCTTCCGCCTGTACAAGTGGAAACGCTTACTATTCTTTAAAAACAAACTTACGTTGTACAGTTATCAAAAATCTGATTAAATAATAGACCTTTAAGCAACCTCACTTCCCCCCCCCCCCCCCAAAAAAAAAAAAAAGAAAATTCAGATTATAGGCATGTAGGTTCAAATAGTAAAAATTGATCCAATAAGCTCAATGCGCATGAACAAATGACCTAACACTCCCATTCCCATCCTATCAATTAGCTGGAGAGTACATAAAATTTGGCACGGAAATGCTCAACTGAATAGATAGCCTACTGGGGGTCCAACAACAATACAGCAAGAAAAAGAAAGGCGTTTAAAGGCAATTTTGCAAGCAGTAACTTATCGTACATCAATAACACACTCGAATTTTATCTGTAATGATACATGGCCTATGATATCCCCGCTCAAAGGCCGATTTATTTCAACTCGAATACAAATGAACAATACGGGAAGCCAAGTTCCCCTTCAATGTGCAAAACTGCAAACAATTTCCGAAGTACCTTCCTATTGGGTAATTGCAGACATGCTTTCCCGAGGAATCAAAGATTCACAACTCGCGTTCTTTAACAAAGTCCATACATTAAAGGTCATCTTCTTCACCAGCCAATGCAAATGAGAAGGGGTGGAACTTGTAACCATCTCCTAGGTAGAATTTGTTCTGGAATTCCACCCAATGCAGACGCAAAGCATGCAAGAAAGCACTCAGGGTTTCCATCACCAGCAACACACCCACCGTAGCACAGACAAATACAATGATACCCACTATGAGAATGATCACATTGTGGTACCTGCACCATGAAAAAAGCAATCACAAGTACAATCCAGGAGGTGGTTCAATTCAAGTGCAAAACTTATCACTTCTTAGATTTGGGATTTTCAAGCGGGATAACACATATTGCAGCTATGCATAAAATATTTCAGAGACATTCCCGGGGGGGGGGGGGTGTTAAAAACAAGTTCACAACCAAAATAGCCCAAACAGAGTGGAGCATTTCACATCAGTCCAAACAATATATCACAAACCAATGCACCCAGAATCTGGTCCAGACCAGAAAACTGGGCCCAAATTGAACACTTGGTGGACACCATAACAGCACCACCAAAAAAAAAAAACACAAAATTTAAGGGGGCAGTCACGAGACAGCCTCACAATCTCACAGGGGTTAAAACAGAAGGAAACCAAAAACAACTAACAGAAGGGATAAACCAGGGAAAATGAAGGAGAAAAAGTGATTGTGCATACCCCCATGCCAGAATTAAGACCTTGTCATAAAATACAGAAGATAGTTCTGAGTGGGCCAAGCTGCAGCCAGAAAAAGAGAACTTCATATAAGTCATCAAGCTCAATTTTGAAGTTGGGGGGAAAAAGAAACAAAAAATCATCCTCCTATGATTACAACAGCATAAATCGGCAACAGTGCTCATGTATGGATCTAACATGCACACAACCATTCATAATTCTACTTTTTGGCTTCATGCTGGAACTCATTGATGATTAAAAATTACACAAACAGCAACATGCCCAATATATAGATCCCATCAAAACAGGGTCTAACCATTTAAGGAGAGCTAGCCATGCATAGCCTCACTCTTTGCCAGAAAAGGCAGGCTGTTTCTGAAATACTTTCATTTCCAAGCAAATTGCAGAGCTTAATTAGTACATTTCAAGTACAGGTTCATGAGTCCGTGAAAAAAAACAAATTTAATATTATACTTGAGGATAAGTACCTTAGTGCCCATAAACGCAGGTATGAAGCAGTGTTTGAGACTGCTCCTAGTACAAATTCTATAGTATGTATAAGCTGATGCACCAGCACTTCGCTGAATTCAAATTCCTCATGCCCACCATGCGAATCATGATTAGCCTCCCCTAGAAGGCTTTCTTCAGCTGGGAGTGGCTCATAAGACTGACCATGGTGTCTCTGCAAAAGAGTTTTAACTCGGATGTGAGGAAGAAAGCTATATGTGGATAATCATCTCTCTCTCTCCCCCCCTCCCTCTGAGGTTTTTTCCCCTTTCTTTCGTTGGAAGGGGGGGGGCTTACGTTCTGGTGTTGCACTTTCAGAATAAAAGGTTTCGGAAGCAGCATCCAGGGCACAGACACAAGCGCTAGAAGCAGTAGTATTTGCTGTGACATTGAAAAAAATCTTTTAAGTATGCGCCACTTACATTACTTAAAACGCCTAAAAAAACAACTGAAAGGGCAAATGAAACCCGAAATCAAGGAGGGGGGCAAAGACATCAGACCTGAGTTAGCTTTTGGCCAGGGAAAAGCTGGTTTTCACCCAGCTCGTCAGTAGGACTTAAAAACATGTAGATCATTAAGTGATATAAATCAGCCTTGGAACCCGTGCACCACTTCACAATAACGAGAAGGGAGAGGTATCCAAACAGACTGTTCAGAAATATAATCTGAGGAATAAATTGGAACCTGCATAATTACAATTCAATAACAAAAGCCCATGAACAAACTGCATCCAAAAAATATTGCATAGCAACTCGGGAAATACGGAATATAAATGCTCAAATGAGAAAACTATGATTGGGAAAATGGCTGACACAGATCAAGTTGAAAAATCATGCCAAGATCATCAGTAATAGAACAGATGGGCAAAAGCCGAAGGCTAACATGTTCTACATACCATATGTCTACAGCACTTCTGAAAAACATGGCATTAAAAAAACTCAAGATGATCCCAAGGTTCATTTGAGCAACCCCAATGAGGATTGACATCTTCATCTTTAGTGAGTTCAGGAATGGCAACTCACTTCGAGAACCATGCCATACAGGATCTACACCAAACGGGTATGCATCTCTCACTTTAATCAACCCATATGTAGTGGCATCCCTGCAATTGATCAACATATATAAATCAAGTGTGATATGGACATTTTTGTCAGAAAATTACCAAGGAATTGAGATGTTTCGTATATACTTGCAGGAAAGATCCCGGCATTCATAGGCTGACTTCCCAAACAAATGAAATGGAACCGAGAAGAACTCATTATAAATTAAGCCTGTGTAAATTGAGAACAATGACATCATCAAAATGACATATCGGCCGCCAAACATCATCTCCATTATGTCTCCCAGTTTCTGCAGCAAATCAAATATCCAGTCTTTTTAGGATTAATCCTCAACTATAGGAGATGGAAACATCTGAACAATCAAGGGACGAACAAAAATGTGACATCAACAGTTCTCTTCTTCATTTACAGCCAAAGAAAACGAATAAAAAGAAAAAGAAGAAAAAAGAACGTAAAAATATTTGTCCTTAGAAAAAGAAGAAAAAAGAACGTAAAAATGTTTGTCCTTTCAGGTACTTGTATCACCTGCTATATGGCAGCCTTCATGATAAAAGCTATAGCTTATTGATGTGTCTTTTGGAGTTAAGGAGCTTTACACTAATCATAAGATACCAAAAAGCACCATGATGCAGTATTGTAGGTTCACCAATGCTACAAAAATGAGTGGTTATGGATCCCGCCCAAGCAAGGTGTGTTGATTTGTCGGGAGAGCCAGATATAGGCAGCCTGGCCCCTACAACTAGAAACTGTTATGCATTATTAATCAATTTGCTTTACTGCTTTGCTCGCCCCGAACTCCAGCATACCAAGTTGGCAATATGGAAAGTACCCCATCAAGGTTACATGACTGTGGCCTCCTCTTTGTAACTCCAACAATGATCGAGTCACATATACACATACTAGAATGTCTTAACGTTTTGAATTCAGATAATCTTGCATTTGATAGAACTTAAGAACCTACAAAATTCTCATGGTTCATAGATCTGCAGCCGCGTCAAAATCATATGAAATGTCTATTATATGCAAAAGGAGTTTAAGAGCCATAGAGGATTTTAGTACTAAAATACTATCTGAGTGAGAGGCTTGTTAACATGAAACAAAGTTGATGGCTACTGATAACTGATCTCCATAAGTATTATATAAATATTACCTGACTGGAAAGCTTCTTTTCTCTGAATATAAGGACTAATGTTGAGAGTAACAAGCATAGACCATGCCCCCAATCACCGAACATGACTGCAAATAGGAATGGGAAAGTCATGATTGTGTATACAGTCGGATTTGCTTCTTGATACTTAGCAATCCTGCAGAAATGAATCTCCATGTCATTGACAATGGCAAAGATTATGGGGAATGCAATATAGGCTGATCCAGCAGCCATATGAAATTACCAGGTTTCCCATATTCTAGACAATAAGTAAACAATAACCAAGAGATCATGTGGATGTGTTTTTTTGAGATTTCAGCTGCCCTTTGACTTGGATGATTCAGAAAGTGAACCAGAGAACTCTTCTAGTTCACTGGTTTATCGCTTTCAGAATACATAAGTCACATAAAGACGACCCAAAAGAGCCTTGACTAATTCAAAGACCCTAAAAGAGACTAGAGGAGGGGAAATAGTTCAAATCTTTATAGTTGCAGTGTTACTGGAGCGTCCAAACTGATTTCATTGCCAAATTGAGCCTTCGGAATTAGCACTGTTAATCAGGCCAAAACGTATGGATATGCAACAATGTGAGAATTTGTGGGAATGGCAGATTGTAGTAAGAAATCACATATAGACAAGCCAAAACAGTCTGAATAATTCAAAGACCCTGGGAGAGACTTGGGAGGGAGGTTCCAAATCTCCATAGTTGCAATGTTACCGGAGTGTCTAAACTGATTTCATTTCTAATTGAGCCTTTAAAATTAGCAGTGTTTATCAGGCCAAACGATATGGATATGCAACAATGTGAGAAGTTGCGGGAATGGCAGACCGTAGTAAGAAATATGTAAGACTCCTGGAGGACGATTAGTGACCAAAATCACCATAGTCAAAGTAGCTCAAAGCAACTGATATCTGACACAACACCACTTTCACAGAATCACATATAGAATAGATAAGAACACTGCCCAACGTTATGTTTTCTGAGGGGTATACTCTGTGAGAATTATAATCCTGAAATTCACAGGTTATGAGAAACAAAACTTAAACAGCAACCACTCCCCTGGGGGCTCAAGATCATGGCTGAGGTATTATGGCTTGAAAGGTCCAGATAAGCCAATAAGTGGATGTTCCGGCCATTTTTGTTAAGAAGGAAGTTCCAAAACAGCCGGCCCAGGGGCTGGTCAACAGGGCGATACAAATTCATGTACCCAAAAAAACCCAAAAAAGGGCCATTCAACCAGTAAACAGAACAAGAAAATCATAGACGACTCCCTGAGAATTATAATTCTCAAATTCACAGGTTATGAGAGACAAAATCTAACCAGCAAACCCCCCCCCCTTCGGCACACGGGGCTCGATAATGGCTGCCAATGAGGCTCGAGTGGTCCAGATAAGGCAATAAGTTAATGCTCTGGGTATTTTTGTTAAGAAGGAAGTCCCAGAATTGCCGGTGCAGTGGCCAGTCAACAGAGTGACACAAATTCATGTACCAGGACAACCCCCCCCCCCCAAAAAAAAAGGGGGCCACTCAACCAGTAAACAGAACAAGAAAATGATAGATGACACCATGAAGTCCAACTGACATCCTAAAAAAATTATGTGATCAACTATAGAACAGTGCACTTCAATGTTGAATGTGAAACGACTCACCCATATGCATCAACGATCTCCTGAAAAGCAGAAGTAAATTTGTTCGTGCGGAAGTAGGTTGGTGGTGACTCCCTTGTGTATAAAACCTGCAAAATTCCTTCAACTTCTGAATTTGAGTCTACTGTGGCCCGGTGCAATGCATCCTGGATCTGCAACAATTATGCAACAGGTTAGTTTTGAGAAATGATTTCTACACAACAGCAATGCCATTCTGGTTCACCACAAAGTCACGCTTCAAGTGGATAAGATAAGCAGCTTACTTCTTTTGTTGCGTAAACCGGGCACCAACCTTCTGCCACAAGACATTTCTTGGACACATCCATGCTAAGCATGTTCAATGTGTGGTAAATGGCTTTCTCCCTCCTCACCTTTCAATTGGCAAATATAAGCCAAAATTTTCAAATGTTCCAACTTAACAAAATAGGCAAATTTGACCCATGGAATCAACAATGGATGCTAATATCACTAATAAAGTGGATAGACACAAACAAGGATATAAAACGGACCAAAAGGTTCCACTGCTCAAACTGGTCTCCAATAGTTTGTAACAAGTTGCCACGATGCAGAAGTCCAGCATCAATCGTAGTCCTTAGTTCAGAAAGTCTTCCAGAAACCTGAAATTATAATATTGTATCAGAACATATGTACTTCAACAAGAAGCATCAGTAATAGATGAAACCAAAAGGCAAAAACATCTTACAGCAAGTAAATTAATGTACAAGCAGAAAATTCCCATATTGATCAAAGAGACAGGCTACAATGGCGATACGAGTGAAGTAATGAAAAACAGTAAAGCATTGTTTGATAACAAGGCACGCATTTTCTTCTCGCAACGGCTAACCATATAATCCCATAAAGTCTTAAAAACGTATGGACTCACAGAAGAGGCAAGATAGTAGTATATAGGGAAGCAAAAAAATACACAGTTAAAAATTATTTGATCTCTACTTTTTCTCTTCATTTGCCGCTGCTCATTCTTCCTTTCATTTATAATTTTCTGTTTCATATTACAAAAATTTGATAATCCAATAATAGAAAACAAGGTGGAACACAATCAGAAGCCAGCTAAAAAGATAGATGAAGACCACAGGCATACCTCTTTCAACATTTGAGCTTGTTTACCAATGTCCTCGCTGAAAGGGTAGCGATTAGCCCCAAATGCTTCACATATCTTGAGTATTTTATTCTTCGCCCTTTCTCCAGAATAGAATATTACAAAGACATTTTTCTCGACCTAAAAATCAATGGTCAGAAGTCAGAAGGATGGGGTACTGAGTCTAAACCAACAAAAACATCACTGAAAACCGAAACCACATGCCAAAAGGTGCAGGACATTAAATCTACGACGTAATATGAGGAAAGAAGAACTAATAGCACAACCCTGACACAATTGTACCACTAATTTCCTAATCAAATACTACCATCAAACAAATAAATAGCACCTAACCAATATCCTTAGAAAGTTGACGAAAGTATGAAGAACTGACGACTAAATGACTGTGAAA
Source organism: Carnegiea gigantea (assembly GCA_029747015.1). NCBI lineage: Eukaryota > Viridiplantae > Streptophyta > Magnoliopsida > Caryophyllales > Cactaceae > Carnegiea > Carnegiea gigantea. Next base: position 78,649 of record JAKOGI010002050.1, on the reverse strand, counting down.
AGCTCCAGTGCACTAACACAGTTCAGTTTGAAGTACGAATTGCCTCCTTTCATAACTATCCTAGCAACAAGTTTGCCTAATGCCTACTTCTCAACCTCTCCAGACCAAATGATGAAGCAGGGGTGAGAACCATGAGGTGATGTTTTCGTGGCACCACTAGTGGGAAATACTTGGAAACATTTTTACATAAGAGAGTACAGGCAATCAAGGATCACTTAAGTCCTCTTTAACAATGAGTGTCCAGGCAACAGAACAAAAGCTTAGCACAAGGCTGAGAAAGCACCACACACGATATGCACATGCCACAATTTAACTTTTAAGCTAAACTACACTTAGGAAAGGCTTTTTAACAACCAGAAGAGAGAAGACAACTAGATGCTATAAAATGAGCTGGTGCTGAGAAAGTGGTGAGGATCATAGGTGAACGAAGATTTTTCAAGGAAATATGTCCACTTCACAAGCAACTAAAGAGTCATTATAGGACTTTTTTTAAGCTTTGAATTATTGCGGACTAGAGTAAAATTCTCATTAAAATGTACTCGCTATTTGGATTCTTCTGTTCTGAAGTCAGAATCAGTTAATGCCTTTAAATCTAGTCCATCTCAAAATAGTCTCTATATATTTTATTGTAAAGGTAAGACTACTTAAATTACAACCCCCCCCCCCAAAAAAAATGGCGGTGAGATGCTAAGGCAACAGTTTGCTTGGGCTATAAGAGACGGATGAGTATAACAACCAACAATCCACGAAACCCGCAACAAATCCAGAAAATCACAAAAATATGGAAAATAGAGTACAGAGAGATATCGGTCCCAACCTTCTCTCCAGAAGCAGGATCAATCACAGGATTCTCAACCGCTACCTGCCTTACAAAAACATTACCCCTGGTAGCACGGAACAAGATCCTCTCAAATGCCATAGACTTGTCCCTTGGCACAAGCCCAGTGAAAAAGCCCAACTGCACTGGCTTTGATGGATCAACTGATTTGTCCTGAACACAAGTCCATCACTAAAATCATTCGAAGAAGGCAAAGGCAGCCCTAATGAAAGCAATGCAACATCATAGCTGAAAATTACTTGTTCCAAAAGTAAAGGTGTGTCAAGGGACTCTTCAGGATGCTGTGATTCAGTTTCCCTCGGCTGAGCTTCTGCAATTCTTTGAGCTGAATAGAAAAATTCTGCAGCCTAACGGGAATATGCATAACACTTCTTTCAATAAAATTGCAAAAAACGAAAATTATACATGAAATGATACATTAGAGAAGCAGGAAATAGAAGTATAGAACACGTAAAAAGATCTATAATTAATAGTACGAGATAAGCCAAATGACATGGCCAAACAACTCACACTCCTTGAAATTCTTCAGCACATGACTAATGCAGTGATTTCCTCATCCCCATTCCCCATCCCCTCACACCACCCCCCCAACCCCCAAAAAAAGAGGAAAAGAAAAAGGAAAAAAGAAAGTAATCCGGTAGAGGGAAAAGACATGTTCACACCTCGAGGAGAAAAGAACCAAAAAGACATCCAACATATACACTCCGTATGCACGTGCTACACATATATATACACCATATACACTTGACTAGAAAAGAACAATGGAGAAAGGTTAAGTGTTACTCCTGAAAGCCAGCTATTTTTTCTATTCCTGATGAGGTACGTGGACATCCCTGTGTAGAAATTTTTATTTTCCTGGCACGGTAAAAGGATCCCCCTTGTCCTCTGATGGAGCCACAAAAAAGTCTGCAGACCAGGAGGCAGGGGGTAAACATCATCAACTACGCCCCCAACAGGAGTCGCTAAGCTTCCCAGATATTCCCTGAACAGAAGGAATCTGTGCCACATGGGATTTGAGCTCAAGAAGCCCAGGTTGGTACCATGAGGAAGCCAAGGTAAACCGTTGTGACAAAGTACTTTGGGTTCCTAAGAGCTAACATACACCAACAAATTCGCTACTGGGGTTGAAGAAATTCGTGTTCTGATTATAGCATGTCCGCTATTACACCTTCCTATCATAGTGTTGGAGGGAAACACCGAGCTATGCCTGAATTTTCATAGATAGATGTAGAAGTTTTCTATTTATTAAAAAAAGGGTTGGTTTTGTTGCCTTTCTTTTAAGGCTGAGTGCTATCCATTCCAAAATGTTCGGATTAGTGATGTTGTCACCTTCATTGTATTGACTTTGCATCTTCTTTTGAAGGGTATGTCATCCTAAGTTAATAAAAGCAACCTTCAAAGCTTCCAATTTAAAGCAAGGATATAATTTCACCGCTCAAAAAGTTCAAACAACACAGAAACTCATACCTTCTGCAGAACAATTTTATACTCCATAAGTTCATTATAAGCTCGCTGTAACTTTTGATTGTTTGCATTCATCTCAGTCAGCTCAGCTTCCAGCTGTGCAAGTTTTACCTATAGAACGCAAATCATATTCAGCTGCATCAAAAACCATGTTGACCCCAACTGAACCGTAGAGTAATAGTGCGAATAGAGGAATTAAAAAAAAGGACAAAGCATAAAAGTTTTTAATATACCTCCAGATCATCCACTTTGATATCATTTCGAGCGAGAGACTTTGGTGGGGGTGTAATCCCAGCATTTGACATTTGTTCCCTGAAATACCGCAACCTACGTGCCATTTCTCCACATTTTTTAATCTACAGAACAAAATAGAATTTTTTAGTGAAGGACCAAAGGCAGTATGGCAAGATACAGCTCAAAAACAGGATAACCAACAGGGAGAATGGTGCACTTAAATACCAGTTCAAGCAATGACAAGACAATGAGCTATATTTTATGGGTTATATGGATCTACAGTTCAAGTTTGGCAAGAGATGCTAAATAAATGCTCTATATGCATGCATAGGTGCAAAATGGAACAGCGCAACCTATGTACTATTTCGCCACATCTTATATCATCAGAACAAACAGGACTCTCAGTGGACATAATATGTTAAGAATCAAGAATCAAGATGCAGCCCAACGCGGGATAACCAACAGGGAGAACGGTGCACTTACAGACCAGTTCAATCAACAAGAAGGACAGAGCAACATACTATTACTAGGTTAAATTGATCTGCAGTCAAGTTCGGCAGAGATGCCATATAATTATGCATGCATGTGCACAAAATGGAATGACCAAAATCAATCAATCAATCACATGCAAAATGGACCATATCCATAGATCCAATTGGAATGCAATCTAAGAGACCCAGTAGATCCAGAAAGAGGGTGAAAGGCTAAGGTTAAAAATTAACCTAATTAAAAAGGTTAACCACATCAACTAAACACAAGATATCCACTAATCGGCCAAATAAGAGTGGCATTTAAATATACCTATGAATGAATGGTTTAATGAGACTCATGCAACCAACAGTCAATTAAAAGCAACATCAGTAAAGTGGTTAGGCCTTTAGAACTATCTGTTGTAGAGATTTAAAATTAGGGAAGGGGGTGATGGAGAATGGCATGACCCAAGTCTTGAATATACCTGATTTGCATAAGTACGCTGGAAAGGACTCTTCTCCACATTCAACTGGAAAGAAAAACACATAAGAGATAAGCACAAACAATGAAGCACAAAACTCTCCAAGTAACACCAAGTCCCCCCCCGCACTAAACCCGGTTACTAAGAAAAGGCCGAGCTGACAATGTGTGCAATGGAATATGACACGGGGCAAGAATCAAGCAACTGATGGGAAACAATTTGGACGACTATCATCCAGAAGATCAAATAAATAAGAATCACAACAATTGTTTTCCCTCATAAAACTATAGGGTTATTCAATGCGCCAAATTATTGACTTCAACATTGATGACATCAATATGTTTACAGCACCATTCTTCTCACAATCGATGCAAGGAAGCAACTGAAGAAAGCTTCTGGCAAGAATCACATAAAACACCAGACAACATCCGCAAACAATTCTTCATCAAGGGAAAAAGTAGTCGCATTGTACCAAGCCTCCACAATCTTCCCCCCTTCCATACTCCACATAATTGTAATCAAACAGAAATATTTTCTGCAAACCTATTTCACAAATCCTAGCCAAACCAATTCAGGCTGTTGATTCGCTGGACAAGTTAGTATCACAAGAAGTCCCTCACGAAAAACTTCATGCATCATCAAATCTAAGACAAAATGTCAGCGTCAATTTTCTGTTGTATTTCTTAGCTGTATGGTTACTGCTTTGCTAATGGCGTATTCAGCATTTAATTACCTTTAGAGTTCAAAAATTTGTCTCTCAAATCTACAATATGCTGATGAGAAACCTGGGAACAATCGTTATTAGTCCTATCCCATCTTTCCATTACTAGCTTCCCAACGACCAAAATAGAAGGAGACAATGACTTCTAATTTCATTACTCCATATCATCGTTCATGAACCACATTGTTCTATACTGAACAGATCACATCGATGCCCAATGATCCTGTATAAAGCAGACGGGGATCCGGGATAGGACACCTTAGTTTTAAAAAGCGCGAGGCGCATAGGGTCCCAAAGCATGAGGCGCAAGGCGCGAGGGGCAGGCGCACGCATCATGGATGCGGGGCACACTTTTATGCAAAATTTTTTTAAAGTATTTCATATTTCACAAAGCACATTTTGCAGAAACAAGTTAGATAAATGCATTAAAAATGTAACTAGACATCAATATGACTACTAACACCGCAAATATCCTTAAGATATGTAATCTTATCATCGTAATTCCACAATACACGTACTTACGGCACAAGTTTAGCTCACCTTTTAGCTCCCAAGGAAGGAAAAGAAGAAAAAAGGTAAAGGCAAGGCTAAGAAAAAGAAGAAAAAGGGGGAAGATATAACCTCGCATCCTTGAGGCGCACCTCACCCCCTCCGAGGCGCTGAACCGGTAGCCTCACGCCGAGGCGTGCCTAGGCATGCCTCAGGCGGGTTTTTTTAAACTAAGTAGGACACGGTTCCATAGTGACTTCCAATTTCAATGTAATTGGTCAACATAAACATTCACTTAGCACATTCTTTCATTTACTTCACAAACCTCAAAAATAAGAGACACAATTTCATACAATGCACTTCCTTTACTATCACCCCGTCAGCGTCACACCAAAACAGCTTAGCGACAAGGTCCACTAATAATTCCTTATGGGAAACTGGGGAAGGAAGGGCAATGGAATGTTGGAGAAGTTAAACCAGGGCAGCTGTGATGGCAAAAAACTTCCAGTTGAGTGGTCGTAAAAAAATAAAAAAATAAAAACTAAAGTAGAACTCTGACAAATAAGTAAAAAGCCTTCTTTCTGCTGAAATTTGAGTGTCACTCATCAGCATGCTATTATGTCTACACATACACTTGCTCAAGAAACATGTTAGCTGAGAGAAGTCAGCTAGCTCACTCAATATGCCAACGCTTAGATTGACTTAATACGGGGCTCCCAGATTAATTTATTCAAAAGCTATACACTTTATGAATAATTTCATGCTCTTAGTAATAACCAACTGAAAAGGCCTAAAACAATTTCTACAAGCAAGCACAGAAATGATTCGACACAATAAAAAAACTGATTAATGAAAGCAATGATGAATAACCCAATTTTCAACCCAAGGGAAGCTTCCAAAGTAACTCAACTTGAACATCAACCACCACAATTATTACGTTAACAAGAGGGATAGAGGTCATTTGCAACTAGTAGTCATGACGACAAGCAAGTAATCTAGGTTAAACTCAATCAAAAACAGAAACCTAAGCCAAATTCCACCAAATTCGACCCAATCTACACAGATTACAACTCAGCACTCAAAACTCAGCAGAAAAAAAAAAATCACACTGCTCCAACTACACAATCGAGGATTGCAGATTGCAATCAAAAGAATGAAAAAGAGTGAGAGAGAGAGAAAACGAACATCTTTGAACTGAACAAGGCCGAGGTCACCAAGATAAGAGACGGTAAGGTGAGAAGACTCGAGAGGGAAGATGAGCTGCACCAATTGCATCGGCTCCGACCTGAACAGATCCATCGGCGGGCAGCAACCTCGGTGACGGTGGTCCGCCATGGCTACAACAACTCCTTGTCTTTGTCGTCTTCTCTGTCTCCCTCTATATCCCTCTCTCTCTCTCTCCCCTTTGTGTGTGACTCTGGGCGGGCTAAGATGGATGAACTGAAGTTGATGACAGCGGGTCGCGGGACGAGACAAATCTATCCCGTCCAGGGCCTCCACGCTTCTCGCTCTGACAACCACCAATGCTCTTTGCTTATTATTATCTCATTCATTCATTGATTGAAAATTGAAGGAGACGTGTTTAACTTTTATTCCTAGACTGGACTCCGTGACATCCTCTGTGACCTACGGCCCAAGGGGCCTAAACGTTTCGGACGTATTTGAAGATTTTTTTTTTATATAATCGGGTCATGTTATTGGATCCTTATGTATAATTGATTTGGTATATTTTTATCGCTAATCAAACGTAACGTACATAGATATAAGTACTTTATTGATAGCATTAAACTGCATCTCTATTGATAACGTTGAATAGGATGATGATATACTTAATTTGGATTTTTAGCCTTAAATTTGTTCTAGTACGCACATTTCAACGGTACCAAGTTAGCATTGCTCCAATTGCATTGGGGTGAAGTTTCAGCATTCCCCACTGAGGTTTCGATCCTAGTGGGCACAATTTCTTTTGGGAAAATTATAATACTCCAAGAGGCTCCTTGTGGCTGTTGTGGCAAAGCTAGACCACCGTTAGGTCTAGTCCGATGATTGTGCAGCTTCCTCTTCAACCTACAACCCCGCTAGGCTTACATCATGTAGAAGAATCCAACAGGTGACTTATCACTTCAAAAAAAAAAAAGGGCACATTTCAATAGTGTGGCAACCTTGATTTATAAATGAAAGGTCCTCAAAAAGGAGGTTAAAAAGCCTAAAATCAAAGGAAAGAACAAAATTTATGAGCATGAAATTTCATATAGTTAATTTTCTTTCACAAACATTACTTTAATAACTTGGTTATAGTGAATTAATCCTTCATGTAGAAATTATGGCTATTAATCTCGATCATTTGTAAGGTTTCTTTTTTTTTTTTTAAGCAATATCTAATGATGAAAGGTTTCAAAATTTCCATCTCTCCGCCACCCCCCGCCAAAAAAAAAAAAAAAAAAAAAAAAAAAAGCTAACATATTACTTTAACAACAAATGTAGTGGCGGAGTCACTATGGCAACATATGGTTACCTTATGGGTCGAGTTCACCAACTTTCTAAGATAATTAGATATGTATGGATTATGGTAGTACTTATTTGAATGTAAATAGGGAATTCCAATAAAACTCACATGAGGTGGTTAGATTTTAGATTATGGTATTGTTATATTTGCTTGTTTTATTGATGATTTTAAACCATTTGTAGGAATTAATGTATTGTTTTATTTGCTTCCTTGAAACTTATCAATGATTGTTTTTTTTTTTTAAAGACTCTATACCCCAGGGAAAAACATTGTGATCAACTGCCAACTATGTTTCAGAAACACGGCCTTCGCCAATGTCTCGACCTATTGCTTGTCTAGTATTAAGTTGTTGTAATAAAAGGAAAGATGATGAAGATACTTTTGTAAGCTCTTCAAAAGTGATATGTTCAAGAATTCCCAAAAAAGGAAACAATGATTTAGTGAGAGGCCCTCGAAAAGGCAGTTAGAAAACCTAAAGACAAAGGAAAAGAACAAAATTTATTCATATATTTAATTTTCTTTCACAAACATAACATTAGTAACTTGGTTAGCTACAGTGAATTAATCATTCACATAGAAACTATTACTTTAAATGTCATCCCTTTTTTTTTTGTTTACAATGTCTAATGGCAAAAGGTCTCAGAGCAGCTGCATTGCTAGGATTGTGATCCAAAATTTCTGCTCGCGGTCCAGAAAATGACATACAATGATGATTCTTTCAGCTCGCCCCGCGGTCCAGCTCGTGGCCATGATCCGCTCACCACCATTTTTTGTTTTTCTTTTTTTGCCAAGTAAGCTTTAAACTTTTTTTTGAAAAAGTTTGACCAATGATATATTAGTAGTGGATTCCACAAAACATTATTTTATTTAGTGATCCAAGTTGGTGATCCATAGGATGTAGAGAAGAAAGAAAAAATTGGCTTGTGGGATGATGTGGAGGGTGTGGACCCCCACTTGTGATCCAAACTCTTGGATCATCAACGCGGATGCTCTCAAAGTGCCCATCTCCCCCCCCCCCCCCCCCCCCAAAAACAAGAAAGAAGAAGACATAACACATTGTATTAACAATAATTGTAGTGACGAAGTCAGTATGGCAACATATGGCCACCATATGGGGCGATTTTGTCAACTTTCAAAGATAATTAGATGCAAATGGAGTATACTGTTATTTATTAGAATGTAACGAGAAAATTTTGATAAAACTCATACAAGATGTTTAGATTTTAGATTATTGTATTACTTTATTTACTTTTTATTGATGAAAAATTAAACCATTTTCTAGGATTTAATGTATTATTCGCTTCTTTTGAAACTTATCAAAGAACTTAGTTTAAAAAAAGGACAAATACACTGAAAGAAAAATTATTGTGCTCGATTGTAGATTCTGTTGCAAAACAGAGACTTTGCTAATGCCTCAACCTATCACTTATTTGGTTGCAATATTAAGTTGTTGTGTTTTATTTATTTAGTCTTATAAACTGATGAGGCTATTTCTCTGGATCTTAACCTGACTGACTCAGAATTGAAACAAGGGAAGTTTACATCAAACATTACATTATTTTCTTTTGTTCTTAAATTTGAGCCTAACAATACAAAAGCTCTATTCAGAATATCAAAAACAGCTTTGGGTTCGCACAAATTTCACCAAGCTTTATGTGACTGGAGGGAAGCTGTTCGAATTATACCAAATAATTGTGAAATTATAAAGGAACTTCCAAAAGATGAAGCTGCGGACTATTAGGTTGAGGCTAACACCAAAGATTTGAAGGAAAACCAGGTCGGCAGTTGACTAGGGGACTAGCCTCGTGCTGAAACACAATATGAGTGCAAGGGGGGGAACAATATCAGGTGTAAAGAGTTAGATAAAGCCCCTGAGGTAGGACTACTACTTATGGGGTCTTATGAAGAAGAATCAGGTACCACTCTTGTTGCAGGAGTCAAGTGGCCAAGCTAATTTAGTTGCTATACCTATAATCGAATAAGTATCCAAAGAAGCTGATTAGGAGAGAATTTTAAAATGGATTTTGAGAGGGTGGGCACGTTTTCTGGTTTGACATCAACCTTTGCAACAAGTGGGAGGAGTACGAGGAATATTAAACCTACTTGTTCAATAGATATTGACAATTTCCTAGATGTTGTCTTTCACTTACCAAAGAAAGCTAACAAAATGCACTCCCAAAGATCCCTTCAGTTTTCTCATTCAACTGACTTGAAAATTATGCAAAGGGAAGCAATTGAATTCATGACAGCAGAGCAACATCCTACACGGTTGCTCGAGCTCGGTTACTGAGTGACAAGAGTTTGGAGGAACAAGTCTTGTTTAGGGATGATCCAACCGTATCGCGTACAATGGAAGATGCTCTAGGTTCTACCAATACGGTGGATTCAAATGTCCATGAAACAGAAGGTCGTGAGGATGATGCACCTAGTGTCTTTCGATTTTCGACACAAGCTCAGAGTGGCAAACAGGGGAGGAAACAGAATAGAAGGAAGAACCATAAATCATGGCAACATAGGATATTTGTTTAAAAAAAAAAAAAAGCTTTGTAAAAACTCCTGTTGGAATGAGATATGATTTAGCATTATTTCACTCTAATTTATCTGAATAGTGTATGGAGGATTGCAAGAAAGACAAACGATTTAAGCGATGGTTACGAAATGGATACACCTAAACTCATCAGGATAATAGCTATCAGACTCAACTTTAAAAAAGAAACGTTGAGATGCAAGGCCTGGATGATATGCAGGCATGCGACTCATCATCAAGAGATGATGTGTAACTGATGCTGAAGAAATCGAGCATTCAAACTTCTAAAATTTCTAATCATTATTGTCGTAGTATAATTAGGCTCTCTGGAACAATGCTCAAGGAAGTTAGCTTTTTGTGCAATCTAATATTAGTTTTTTCTTAGCAACCTTCATATTTTGTTTGCAATATTACCCCGCCGAGTGCTGACACCCCCCCCCCCCCCCGGGCCAAAAAAAGAAGAAGAAGAAGAAGAGACTATTAGACGGAAGTTTATAGCTTCTACGAGAGTGAGGAGAAGGGTGGGCCTTGGTCTCTCTCATGCTATCATCAATGGAGGTAACAACCATGTCTCAGGCACTGCAGCTGCATGCCCAAGCACTAAAATCAGGCGCAGAACCCCCCCATCAAACCTACAGCAAGCTCTTTACTTTCTTCGCTCTCTCTCCTGCAGGAGACATCAACTATGCCCGCCTCATCCTCAACTCTCTCCAAAGCCCCAACTCTTACTACTGGAACACCGTGGTTCGAGCCTACTGCGGCAGCCCTGACCCTTCTCAGTCTCTCTCTATGTTCCTCGCAATGCACCTTCAACAACCATCGACCATTGCACCCAAGCCTGACAAGTTCACCTACCCCTTTGTACTGAAGGCTTGCGCCAAATTGAAAGATGCCCACCTGGGGAAACAGGTTCATTGTTTGGTGTGTAAAGTGGGTTTTGGGTCTGATAAGTATATATGCAATTCTTTGATTCATTTGTATGCGAGATGTGGTGATTTGGATTATGCCTGTAACGTGTTTGATAAAATGCCTGAGAGAGATGTTGTTTCTTGGACGTCTATGATTGATGGGCTTGTTGATAATGGTAGGGCTGTTGAGGCTGTTAGGGTATTTAATGAGATGGTGCATCGCGGGGTGGAGCCTAATGATGCAACAATTGTGTCGGCTTTAAGGGCATGTGCCGAGACAGGGGCATTAGAGGTTGGCAGAAGAGTTCATAGGATTGTTGAGGAACAAGGGCTTGGTTTAAAGGCTAATGTTAGCAGTGCCCTGATTGACATGTATTCCAAGTGTGGATGTATTGATAGTGCTGGACGAGTGTTCGAGGTGATTGTTGAGAAGGATGTGTACGCTTGGACTGCCATGATTCATGGCCTAGCCAGTCATGGTATGAGCAGAGACGCTATTAATCTCTTTGAACAAATGGGGAACTCTGGTGTAAAGCCAGATGAGTGGACCATGACTGCTGTTCTTGTAGCCTGTAGGAATGCTGGCTGGGCTGCTGAAGGTTACGTGCACTTCGATGACATGCAAAAGAAATATGGAGTGAGACCTAATCTTCTACATTTTGGGTGCATGGTGGACCTTTATGCACGATCAGGGAAACTTAAGGAAGCTGAAGATTTCATTAGGAAGATGCCAATTCCTCCTGATGAAGTTCTATGGAGGAGTCTCATATGGGCATGTAGGATTCATGGAGATACTAACCGAGCAGAGTGTTTGATAAAGGAAGTGAAGATCGATTTTAATGACAGTAGTAGTTGCGTGCTCGTCAGTAACATCTATGCCTCCGTTGGTAAATGGCTTGACAAGGCAATCTTGAGGGAAACAATGCGTAGACAAGGGGTTATAAAGCCACGAGGTTCCAGCAAGATCGAGGTTGATGGTAGTATACATGACTTCACTGCAGGAGATTCCAGTCATGTAGAAACAGAGAGTATTTTTGAGAAATTGGATGAGATAGATGAGAGGTTAAGAGGAGAAGGGTACAAACCAGAATTATCAGAGGTGTTGTTGGAAATGGGCGATGAGGAGAAGGCTTTCCAACTGCTTCATCACAGTGAGAAGCTTGCTGTTGCCTTTGGACTGATGAAGACAAAGCCTGGTTCTCAGATCAGGATAGTCAAGAATTTGCGATCTTGTGAAGACTGCCATTCTTTTATGAAACTCATCTCCAAAACATACGAAAGGGAGATAATAGTTAGAGATCGCATTCGTTTCCACCATTTCAGGAATGGGGACTGCTCCTGTCGAGATTACTGGTGACAGGGTCATTATTCATCCCCCTTTGTAGCGGAACCGGGAGTGTTGTCTTTTGCTTGGTGTAAGTAGAATTCATGTTTCATTCCTTCTGGAGAACGACTTTTAGGGTCATATTCTGCTGATTTTTTTCGGATGCTAACAGCATATACGTGAGTTTATTCTTCTATTACATCTAGGATAAATGCAATTTCGCTGGGTAGGATCAAGCTGCTTGTCTTTTGACACCCTACAAGATTCTTCTTGTGCTGTATTTGTAACCTCGTTTAGTAAACCAATGCAAAGAGCCTGGTTCTCGAAGTATTTTTGTAACGCTGATGTCCTTAGCTTCGAGTTGATTTGCAACTTGAAATTGGCAAGGCATGGAGAGGGAATTTTGCTGATTGAAAAGCCCATTTTCTTACAATGCAATAAATTGCTCAAGTTTGTTTCACCAGCAAGTTCACACTTCAGTCACAGAAAATTATATGAATGTAACATACTACTGGGCCGGGAAACTGTTAACATTCAGGTGGTAGGAGGGAGGTTGTTCAATCCGATAAGAGATAATTTTACAAACATGAAATGCCATCATACTACAAATAATAACTATAAGAAAGGAAACTCAAAACTAATTTGTTACAAGTTGTTTCAATCCTCTTCATAATTGGTAGTTGGCGGCATGGCAACATATCATGTTGATATGTATAATGCTCATCTCAGTGATGAAAACTTGATCAACCATTGGCTCCATGACCTCCATTGCAGTCCTCCCCCGTTGAGGTTCTAGTCACGTCTATATTCTTTTTACACTGTCACCGTGAACAGATACAAAACCCTCACTTGCTAAAGTTGCTAGTGCATTTCGTAGCTGATACATAGGAAGGGATATCCGTTAATATAAAATAAGCAGCACATAACACAGAAAATAAGGCACGTGAATACTTACATCATTAAGGTGGACTTCACCACCAGAACTGTGCTTCTTCAACTCCTCAAGCAGCTGTCAGACAAATCAGGCAAGTTTCAGAACCAGAGGGGGGAAAAACATTAGCATATCCACGAATATCTCTTGGCATTTATGTTACCTCTAATGTGCGCACAGATGGTCCACCTAGTTGCATCTTCTCCATTATTATGTTGCGAGTTGCTGTCAACAACTGCTCCCTTCTCATTCTTTCACTGGCTGAAATTCCAGTTGTGATGAGATCCATATCTATGGTTCCTGAAAGAGAAATTTTGCCAAAAGAGAATATCAGCATGCATATTTTCCCCCCAACTATCAACGAAAGCACTAATCTGGTGTATCTTTGCACCAATTAAGAATAGAGAAATGATTATGGTTGAGAACTCTGTGATAAAGAAACAGTTGCTTCCACAGCATAATCTAGTACTCTTGTATATGAAGTGGGGTCATCACCATTATCCTGAACAACCGAATAAATGCAGGACTAGAAAGGCTAGAGTGAAATTTTGTCCTGTTGTCATTATTGGTAATTGTTTCAGCTCATGTTGAACAGTCCGCAGTTTTGTGTGACTGTCCGCAACCAACCTTGTGTTCATTCACAGTGCCCATATCCCAGAGATCAATAACACTAATCGGATTTCTCACATTTTGAGATACTAGGTTAAGGTCAAAGTTAGCCTAAGATAACACTTGGGCACGTACACTTCCTACTAGTAACAATAATGCCCAGTGGATAGTATACTCGTTCCTACCATCACGGTGACAAACTGATAGAACAGTTAGGTATGCACACTTCTTACTGTAGTGAACAAAACAATAGTGAATCATCTAGGTGGTGGATGGTACCCTCATTCCTGCTGTCATAGTCTGATATAAGCTTCTACACTCTACAGCGAGATCACAATTTATGAAATCATGCAAAATGGACACGTAGATCGCTGGGGTCAAGTGTTGTCTGTAACTACACTTCCAACTATAAATGAAAAGCATACTAGATTAGTACAGACACAAGAAATCTGTGGCCAAATCTCATTATGTCCATTTGTAGATCAAACTTAGTGAGTTGAACATTACCAGTGGCGTGGTCAGTTGCTGATTGTTGTAATGCGACTTCTAGTAGCCGAAAAGCTTCCGCTACATCACACTTCTCAACCTACAAGCATAAAGTAGCCATTTCTAAGTTCCTTTCCAGGACTATTGTAGTTCATATATGTCAGACCTGAAAATGCACTAACCCATTCACAGAACCGCATTCTAGCTAGCGCTTCAGCAAGTCGTATTAAGCTCTCAAGCTGCCGAGGTGTAGCAGTTATAACCTGTCAGAAATTAAATTGAGAATCACACATTTTGTAAATTTTGATTGTTTCATGAAGCTGGTCAAGCATTCTATGAAAAACTCGATTTGATAATCGCATACCTTTTTGCTACTTCCTGGAAAATTTCCTCTTCTCCTCATCTCAACATACCCACGGGTTAACTCTTCAGCAGCTTCGTCTGATAACTGCGGATGAATATGCTTCCTTGCATAGCTCACATAAGCAGTTAAAGTTGGAAGGTCCAGCGTATTCTGCTGTACACTCTGCAAATAGAAACAGAGTCAAGAAACATGCAAAAGTAAAGAGACTTTCTATTAATAGATAGGGAAGGAATTGTTCAGTGCACCTCTGGATCCTCGAAATGCAGTGCAACTATATGCCTTGCAAGGCGTCTGTCTGTTTGTTCATCGGCTTTGTCGAGGATTAAATATATTAAGTCAAACCTGTGGAAGTCCAGGAGTCATTCACCTGCTAGGCAACTGTCATGGGGTTTTGGTAATCTAACCATGAAACCATGTATTTTAAACAATATGGGTTCAACAAGTAGGGGCAAATTGCATTACTTTCCGAGATATAATTCAGGCTCAGAATACAAACATGCATCCAGAGACATCTTCCATCCAAATAAATAACAGCTACAAATGGCTAGAAGAAAGCAAAAAAAGCCTCGCACACAGTTTAGGGATGACACACCACTTAGTGATTTGAATGACGCTAGCAGCGATGTCCTTGCTTATTGAAAGTCATTTATGTCATTTTCAAAAATTTGTGATCAATGCACAGTCCCTGCTTTTGACAGAAGCAATACATGGTACGCAAAATTGTGTACGGTTACCTTGAAAGTAGGGTAGGTGGAAGGTGTATGTTGTCAATGACAGACAAACGAGGATTATAACGTGAACCACTTGGATTCGCACAAGCCAGTACTGAGGTCCTAGCATTCAGAGAAGCAATGATTCCAGCCTTTGCAATTGAAACTGTCTGTTGCTCCATCACCTAGTTAAAGCCGAAGTCAAAACCCAGAAATGGCATGGGAACACGAGCAAAGGCTACACTATGTGGACGACTTGATTAGTGCAAGGTCAAGTCGTGGCACACTCCTGTTTGCTTTAATCAGATAACATACAGAAGAGTCAACACAACATTTTTCAGAAACAGAAATTCACTCACCTCATGCAACATGCTTCTTGCACTTTCTGACATTTTGTCAAACTCATCAATGCAGCATATTCCTCTGTCACTCAGCACAAGGGCACCACTTTCCAAAACCTGAAGAAGGCATTACAATGCAACATGGCACATACAATCTATGATTAGTGCACCAGCAAAAAATTTGAGACTCTGTAAAAGAAATGGAAGTCATATGGGTAAGTAGAATCATACAGTTTCCCCAGTTTCAGGATCTTTAGCAACATAGGCAGTCAATCCAACAGCTGAGCTTCCTCTTCCACTTGTATATATTCCACGAGGAGATAGCTTATGGATGTATTGAAGCAATTGCGATTTACTTGTACCGGGGTCACCAACAAGAAGAATGTTGATGTCACCACGAAAGCTAGCTCCAGATGGTAACTTCAAAGCATTGCCGCCAAAAAGCTGCACCATGAAAGCTTAGCAACATCAGCATTAATCCACTAAATAGTGAAAGTATTGGGTTGTCCAACTTAGTTTCATTTACCTGACAAAGAAGCCCTTTCTTGACATCATCGAGCTCCCAAATATTCGGAGCCAATGATCGAGTCAGTCGGTCATATATATCAGGTTGTTTCGACAACTCCTTCAAATGTTCCACCTATTTTCAAACCGAGGATATGATTCATGAACCACTTATTCGATAACTTGCAATAATGGACGATTAAACAAAGACAAGGACTTTTGAATACCTTATCTTGATAATCAAGAGGAGTGTCCTGTTCATTTCTGCTTGATCCAGACTCAATTTCTAATGGATCCTCACTCTGCATTCTTGACTTGTCAGTCTTCTTTATATGTAGGCAATCAATATATGTCTGCATGAAAAGCAAAATACTAACAAGTTAGACTACGAAATCCATACTGGGGATGATATAAGTATCTATGGCTGGGTACTTGCCTTGAATAATGACTTGACAGTTCTCTGTGTAGGTCCTACTCTTACACTCATAGCCCTATAAATTCCAGTGACCTGTTATGGAAAAGAGGAAACCACAATTTAAGAGTGATCTAAGTATGTGGAACAAAATTATCCTCTGATGTAGCCTTACCTCAACCCGGTCACCGGGTTTCCCTAAATCCACTAGCTTGTCATGCAACAACAGACTCACTGTGTGTGGAGTCCCTCCTTCAGGGATCTCATCTGGTGTCTCTTGGAGCCGCACAATCTGCTTGTCAGCAAACCTAATTGAGGAATCAATCCAACCAAGTGTCAGCATAAAATGCATCAAGTTAGCTGCTAAAGCTAACCCTGCATTCTAGATTTGTAGGACATAATGGAGAAAGTGGAAACCGGAATAAAGATAGATTCAACTTGCAAATTGGAGCTTCTAATGATGTCAAATACCCATCATAACAGTATCCCCAACACTCATAAAAATGTCGAGGTCGTTTCTGATATCTAGACTATTCAACTGTGATTCAATTCACATGAAAATTGTCAAGGATCTAACGTTCTTCATGTGACGAGCCTAACTTTTCTGAGCAGTGCCATCAAAATTTAAGAACAAAACTAAAATAAGTTTAGACATTTAAAAGATAACTTTCGCAATCACAGCATCCATTTGCCAACTTAATAAGCAGATCTTGAAACAGAATCTCAAGCTCTATGATCACTTTAGCAGTATTGTACTCCTATCATAGTTGACCACATGTCTAGTCCAAGTCCCAAACAACTTCACAAAGGATGAAATAAGTTCAACTATACATTACATTACATTACAAGAATAAGTTTCACTAACCTGCATCTGTTGTGGACAAGTGTCATGGAGTTTCTAGCCTTGCACTCCTCCCTCATACAAGCGGAAGGCTCGTTGATTCTTCCTGATAGCATTAACCCGCATTCAAACATTTTCATTTAGCTCCTGAATAAACAAAGATATTCAGATGATCAAACTATACAACTAAAAAGAATTGGGGAAACTAGATACCTCGGTCGACAACAACAGGATCCGAGAAATATCCACACACAAGGCACTTGAAGACAGCTTCCCTAATCTCGGGTATAATTGCACTACAGCGAATAATCATTCCCTTCAAAGACACCATCTTCTCAATATCTTACAAAAACCAAGAGAAAGAAAAATACAAACCCCAATTAGCATCACTTCTCAAGGAAAAAAAAAATGAGCAGAAATGACACATATAGCTGGAATATAAGAAACAATACCAGATGGATTCAAATTCCTCATGCAAGTGGAACTCTTGAGATTGAAAATCCTGGCTTGAACATGCTTCTCAAAATAGGGGTCAATCTTGCTAACCATATCCATCAAAACTATATCAAAAATGGCCAAAACTTCAAGTGGGTACCTCACCATCTTATTGTACAAATCAGGATCATAATCAAACACATGGTGGGCATCCACATCAAGCCAATCCCCTTCAACTTCAAGCACCCTTCGAATCGCCCTCATATACTTTCCTTCAATCTCCCCACTCTCCAAATCCACAATATCATCCCTAAAATTCTTCAAAAACCTCACAATCGCAGCATTGACGTCCTGAACACTGATGTTAGTCCCCCACACATACATAGGTGGGGCGTCATCGGCATCGAACCCATCCCCGACCTCCGACGACGAGGCCGGGATGTCAGAGGCGGCGGATGATGGGGTCGAAACGGGTCGGGTTGGGCCCCGCCGGCGGGACCCGGAAGAAGGGGTGGTTGCGTCCTTGTTAGGGTTTAGCCTGGAGCGTTGGCGCGGCGGAGTAGAGTAGTTTGAGGAGGTAGGTGTTTGCCGGCGGCGTGATCTCCGGCCGCCGTCGCCGGGAGATGAGAAGGTGTTTCCGATCGGACTCGATGAGAAGTCGTCCGGCGACGATGGTCCTGTAATTTTGCCATTTCAGTCAAATCGACAGTCAAATTTGTCAAAATTGACCGAAAATGTGTGTGTGTGTGTGTGTGTGTGAGAGAGAGAGAGAGAGAGAGTTACCGCCATTGAAGTTTCCAGGAGAAGAATCCGACGCCATTGATGGAGACGGATGAAGGCAGAGAGAGAGAGAGAGAGAGAAAGAGACTGTTTGTGTTTGGGATTTGGGAGGAGATGAAGCAATACAACAAAAGAAGGGGTTTTGGGATGAATTGGCGGGAAAAGGATGTTGCACTTCCCGCCATAAACGACGGGCCGGGTTGAGGTTACTTGGGCCAGCATACAAATTGTAGTTGATTTTTCCTGCTAGACATTGATTGGGCTGTGCTTGCTTTGAACAAAATATAGTGGGGCTTCGCATAGACATCTATTCAAAAGAAGGGCTTCTGGTCCAACTGGACAAGGGGTGTTCCCATGAATATTGATTCTCTACTTACGGAGCGAGGATCTCAACCTTCTGCGCGGTTGTGTGGTCTCCAATTTACAGTTAGACAACATTAATCCGATATAATTATTGATACAAAATTAAGCGAATTTTCAACGGATAGTTAAAATTTAGTACCCTGACATTAATGATATTAATTTTTCTGACCCTCACCGTTTGACATTAATTTTTAAGTACCCTAACCGTTGTAGGCAAGAAATTATGAATACCGAAAGTTTAAAAATCTGGTGAGAGGATGATGTGTTCACATTATAATGGTTGAAGGGTTGAGTAAAATACCAAAATTACCCTTGTTTGAGTTTATAAAAGTAAACCCCAATTGCTTACTTGAAGTCTCGACAGTCGACCTCCTCCTCTCCCATCCTCACTGAATCTTCCTCCTCTCTGGACGGTGGCCATCGCGGTGAAATTGGAAGTTTTCGACAACGGAACTGAAGGCAGCAGATGAGTGTACTTGTATTTGTTTAGCTATTTTTAGGTGACAATTATTTGAATGCCCTAATGGGTACAACGCAGAGGAGGATCAATGGAGGGGGGTGACAGTTTCTGGAGTGCAAATGCATGCCCTAGATGCTGTGCTGTGCTTGAGTTGAAGTATGCAATATCGAGGTCCTCAAGGAACCCGGGTCGCCCTTACTATGAGTGTGGGAATTGTGGGCAGTTTCTGATGTGGGCTAGTGCAAGAAGTAATCTGCCAAAAGACAAAGAAGTAGGAGGGCAGGGGAGAGGGACGAAATGCAATGAAGAGGCTATAGGAGAGGAGAAACAGAGCACAACACTTCAAATGTGGAATGAAATGAAGGAGTTGAGGATGGCAAATACAGTTGAGCAATGAAGAATTTATGAAGCTTTGAAGATTGTCATTGCTCTGAACATTGTCATTTGCAGTTTGCTGGTTATGATGATGCTGAAGTGAAGGGTTGGGTTGTAGGTTGAGTTGTTACCTGGGGCACTGCAATGTTGTAGGTTTTAGTTTGATCTTATGTAACTTAGATTGGAAGTGGTTTTCCCTAAGGGATTTATTGTCTAATTTCTGTTTAATTTGAACATTGTATGGATGATATTGTTGACCATGTGTATTTTGCAATGGAAGAAATGATAGTATGGCCTGGCAAAAAGGCAAGTCCTGTATATGTGTTTGACTGGAAGATGGTTGTTGAACATTGTCATTGATAACATATGTGCATCCAAAAAGTTACATATGTGGCAATGCAAATCCAACAAGATCCAAAAAACACATAGCTGGATGAGTTGTTTGAAGTGGCAGTATAAACAGAAGCCACAAGAAGCAAAAAATTACATATAACTGTCAAAAGGCACAGAAGTTTTGCTGTTTATAGAAAAATAGACACAAAGAAAATTACATTCAATTCCCTCGCATTGGCTGAATTGAAGATGGCTGAGCTGAAGATGGCTGAGATGATGATGGTTGAGTTGAAGCTGGCTGAGATGAAGGTGGCTCAGTTGAAGAGGGCTGACATACTGTGGAGACTGGAGCTTGTTTCCTTGGCCTCCCCCTGTATTTTTGGCCAGTGCCATCTGAGGGAGCTGGCCTTTTTCTGATCCTGATGGAAGGTTTGTTTCCTTGGCTTTTGCAAGTAAGTGAGTTGTGGTGGAGGCCGTTGCATTTGCTGCACCTCACTCTTCTGCTCTTAGTAGGCCTCTTTCTCCCCTCTTCAGGACTCCTAACCCTGTCCTTTGTAATTGGTCCTCATTTTTTAATAACAAAGGGGGGGTGAAGCAAAGGCCAGTTGAAGATAGGTTAGAACCTTTGATCCTCAATTGGGTAAATTACCCCACTGTAGGTTGCTCTATACAACTCCAGAGAGTAGTATAGACTGCACCAATCCTGTAATTTGTAGTTGAGCCACAAGAGGCATCTAGCAGCATGCTTACATGGTATGCCCCTTATCTCCCAAAACCCACAAACCCACTTCTTCAAATTCAAGTCCACCACATAGTTCACCCCTTGTTGGTCTTGTACATCAAATTGCATGTGTCCATTTGGTATAGCATCACAAGTCCAAGCTTCCTTTCTTATCTTTTTCAGCTTCTGCCTCACTGTTGGTACAACCTTCCCTTCCCAACTCTCTGCCTCACCCTTCCTTGTAGCAATCCATGTCATGACTTGCTTTCGAATGCCTTCAAGTAAATTGAGGATGGGTTTCTCCCTTAGTGTGTTGATTACCTTATTGAAACTCTCAACAAAGTTTAAAGAGTTATCTACAGATGCTGATGATTTGTCAAACAAGTACCTAGCCCAATGCTCTTTTGGTTCCTTCATCAACCAAGCATATGCTGCTCGGCTAGCTTCCTGCAGCTGATGCAGTGCCTCCTCATTGTCCCATATATTATAGGCATTTGCAACTTTTCAAATGAGTATCTTCAGCTCAGGGCCTGGAAATTTTCTCTTCATGTTTCTCTCAAGGTGAACAACACGCTCTTCTTGAACAGTCAGGCAAACACTCTTTTAAAGCATGAATAACTCTCTGTTATGAAAAGGCAATCACAAATTACTGAATCATATGTATAACAAATAAATGATTTAAAGGCAGTAAAAGAAGTAAGTGACTGATTACCTTGCACCTGTCAGACAACACTGTCCACTTCCCATGGTTTTCTGCTCCCAGAATTTGTAGTAAGCAGTGAAAAAATAGCCCCAACTATCATTGTTTTCAGATTCAACAACAGCCCATGCCAAAGGGTAGCAGTGATTCTCTGCATCCAACCCAATTGCTATCAAAAGTACACCCTTGTATGGCCCCTTCAAATAGGTCCCATCAACCTCAATGATAGGTCTGCATCCCCTTAAGAATCCATTTATTGCCCCTTTTAAATTGATGAAACATCTCTTGAACCTTGGTTTGGGTGCCACAGTATCACCAATTTCAGTATGCTCATTGGCAGGTTGAGGATTATCCCAGGTAATATAAGCATAACTGCCATGATTACTTGTCTTCACCATCTCAATGTAATGAGCTAACTTCAAATATGACAGGTCATGCCTCCCTTTAATTTGGAACAACATAATCCTTCTTGCTCTCCTGGCAACATGTTTCTTCAATTCCACTGAATAGTTTTTCATTACTGCATCTACAATGTCCTTGGCATCCATGTCACCTCTTACCCTAAACTCATCAATCAATTTGTGGGCAACCCATATTGAGTTTGCCATAGGATTATTTATAAGCCTAGGACAGTAGTCAATATGCTTCTTCGTGTAGGTCTTAACCTGAAAAGTCCTCCCATCAGGCAATTTTGATGCATGTAGTCTCCATGAACACTTTGGATGTGTACACCTTACTGTGTACCTATACCCAGCATTTTTTTGGATTATCAGGTTAAACCCCTCTTGAACACAGTAATCCCTAACCACTCTCATACAGTGACTCTTGTTAATGAACATATTCCATCTCCTAATTTTAATCTTCCCATCACGCTGAGGCATCCATAGTTACCCCTGATATATCTTATCATTAGGATCTACAGCCGCTGCATCATCATCACACTCAGAGTAGTAATAATCCCCTATTTTACCTATAATATTTTCTTCATCTAGTGAGGTTTCAGAATCACAAGGGACCTCTTCAGCAACATATTCTGTAGAGTTACTGCTACACCAATCACTCCAACCATCATCCTCCACAACAACTTGATTCCTTTTCCTCAACTTAGCAGCCATTGCAGGATCATCTAGGTCCATTATAAAGGTAGAAGAACTAGGACTAGGGTCAGATGAAGTTGGTGAGGTAGCTCTGGGATCACAATCATTAGCTGATGTGGAGATGTTGTCAGGATGACTGTGGGGTGTAGGGGTGGGGCTAAAAGGAGCTACTAATATATAGGATGCAAGGGTGGGGTCAGTTGTTGCTGGTAGAGGGGTGGAGTCCATAGTTGTTACTGGTACAAGGGTGGAGTTCACAGTTATTGCTGGTATAGGAATGGGGTCAGAAGTTGTTGCTAGTATAGAGGTGGGGTCAAAATTAGTTGCTGCTGTGGGGTTTGATGAGCTAGGGTGAGATTCATGGATCTATTCTAATGCAAGGATAGGCTCAGAAGGAGTACCTAATGTGGGGTTGGGGTCAGGAAGTCTAACTACAATAGGGGTTGGGGGAACAGCATAGGATGCAGGGGTGGGGTTATTTACAGCTGAAAAGGGCACATTTAAGTCTAACAACTGTACACAAGTAGGGTCTCCTGTACCACCAAAGTCCTCTGTCTGCAATGTATTGTTTCCCATCATATAAGGACTTGACTACCTCCTGGTTGACTAAGTATGAACCTATCAATGTCCTGCATTGTCACAACCTCCTCGTCCCCCTCCAAATTAGTCACACATTTAGTATTCTCATCAGGAAAAACTTCCATGACATCATCATCATCACCATCCAAATCTTCTTCACTTAGCCCAGGATTGCTTTGTGTTAGTTCCATCTCATCAGCTTCTTTCTTTTGCTGCTCCTCTAATGTATCAGCTAACTCACAAAGATTGGAGGGTTTCACTGTCTCTTTCATTTCTAGTTTCACTACATCTTCATTCTCCCATAATCTCAAAAATTCCAACAAAGATTTGTCATCATCGATAGACCAAATTGGCTTCTTTGTACTTGGTCTTGTGTAATAGAATGAAAAATATCTGGGAGGTTCAATTTTCTTCTTTGATCTCAGAAACCACTTTACCATGTTAAATAACTCAAGCCCTAGCATTTGATCAGGGTCAATGTATCCCATTTCCAACACCTCCCCTTTGTAAGTAACATGAAGCTTCTTCAACCCCATCTTGCTTGGTCTACAAAAATGGAAAATAGAATCCCTACTTACAATTTGTTCAAGTCTTCTGCTTCATATTTTATGTCCTACACACATAGCATGCATCTTTGGATAGGATGTAGCAGTTTGAAAGGTCAAAATTTAAACTTTCATAACCCTCTGTTTCTCATATACCCCTCGACTGACTCATTCTTTCCCCACCAACCCTGCCTCAAACACTATAATTTCACATATACCTTTCACATACACAATACATTCACTACTCAATGAAACACAAATGACTAACAGAAGTCACAATTCTCAACCTACACTACATCTTCTACAAGGGATTAACAAGGAGCATACCTTTTGAAAGATTCCACCAACTATTCTTGACTTCCACAGCCACAATCTTTACTCTTCTCTCTTCAACTATTTTGATGGTTTTGCTGAGTACGATGTCGTTTCCCACAGTGCGATGATCTTAGGAAGAAGAAGAGCAGTCGCCACCAATGACTAACAGAAGTCACAATTCTCTCTCTTTCTTTCACTTGAAATTTTTAATGGTTTCTGATTTTGGTCGGTGGAAACAAGTCTTGGTTGAAAGGAAGTCAATTAAGGGGCATTTTCGTCATTTATTTGCTCTGATCACCCTATTCACCGGATTTGTCATTTTTTTTTTACTAATCAAACCTTGAGGGTACTTAAAAATTAATGTCAAACGGTGAGGGTCAGAAAAATTAATGTCATTAACGTCGGGGTACTAAAATGTTCACCACCCAATTTTCAACTCTTTAATGGATTGGCACATTTACTCATTTAACTAACTGAGTTAGATTGAGGTCGATATTCGCAACACGGAAAAAAAAAAAAAACCTATTTAACACGTTTTATAAAAGGGCTACACAGATCAACCTGTTTGCTTGTCATTTACTCGTTTGCCCTTTTATTTGATGATTGAGAACAAAAAAACTCAAAAGTAAATATAAAATCTGAATTGTAATGAATTGGGGGAGCTTTAGACTATAGTTATTTGATACGGCATGTAAACTTAATTTTTAACATTATATGATTAGGTATTAGTTTAAGATGTTAAATGGATAAATGAATCATAACATAACTTAAACTTTACCCGTTTATCTAAAATAAATAGGGTCAAAATCAAGTCAATCTATTTAGCAATTAAATGGGTATAAGTCAAGGCTAAGCTCAGGTCAATAGATTTTTAAACCATTTAAGTTTAACACAAATACAAACCCGACTCAACCTGACCTACTTTTCAGCTCTACTTTTCATGGAAAGTAATAAGTATGAACGAACAGAATTCTAAAATCAATCAATGACCTATTTAATTGGAAGATCTATTGTATTGTACTATATTTATGTTAGGTTGTTGGAGATATTTTTGGTAGAATAATTTGATTTATGGTTCAGTTGAGGTGGTAAGGTGTTTTATTATTTAGAAAATTTTGGCTAATTCTATATCTTTTTTGTAGTTGTTTGCCATGACTTGTCCTAGGTAGCTATATATATATATATATATATATATATATATATATATATATATATATATATATATATATATATATATATATATATATATATATATATATAAACAAAGGGAAGTATTGATGTATATTTGGATCATTTCAAGAATATATAAACTATACATAAGTCGCTAGGTAATTATATATCAATTCAACAAAAATAAATAAAATCCCTTACGTCCTATCAATGACCTTACACTTAATTTGCCCATAAATACAGAATAGATGCTTCAAAGTTAGGGTGGCATAAGGCAAATAGCTAGGTATGTCTATAGTGATCGTTGTCTGTCTCTTTTATGATGAGGGGGGCACATACACCTGAGTGTCGTCCCGTGATTTATTTGGCGTGTCACTTAGCTTACATATCATTGGGCAATTGAACATCACATGAAGATCAATAGGGTTTTCTGCTCAATGTTTGTGGAACCAAAAAGGGCCTACATTTCTTTGCAGTATTCATAAATTGCAACCTCTTTAGTCTTTACTGACGAAAACCCTTCAATGTTTAGGGCACAAAGTCATTGGCATTGTAGAAACCCAAGCATCTTATTTCCTCCCACAATTGTTGACCTTTCACACAAATTTAAACTGTTGAATTAAAAACATATATTGATTAGCTTAACCATTAATTTTTTTCATAAAAAAATTGTTTCGATCCAAAATTCATTGTTTTTAACGTATGTAGGTTTATTTAAAACCGAAAAAAGATGTCAAAGGGATATCCTTACAAAACAACAACAATTATACTGTATACTTTTAGATGTGGGAAAATTTGTGAATTTTTTTTTTTATCAATTGGGCTTTAAATAAAAAGTTATGTATATAAGTTCAAATGAGGTTCCAACTTAAAACCAATTGGCAATAGGTGAAGTAACTCACAAGCTTATATACATGCTCAAACCCTTTGATTTTATCAATGTGGGACAACACCCACTATCATATTCATTGAATTTTATCAATGTGGGACAATATATACCCACTTTCATACTCCAACACGCCCTCGTACATGTAGGCTACTAACAAGGCCCAATACGTGTACACAATTTTAATTAAATGGGGACGGTGGCAAATCAAGATCGAGCAACCTGCTCTAATACCATGTTAATTTTTTTTTTTATCAATTAGGCTTTAAACAAAGAGTCATGTATATAAGCTCAAATGAGGTTCCAACCTAAAATCAATTGGTAATGGGTGGAGTAACTCACAAGTTTATATACATGCTCAAACCCTTTAATTTCATTAATGCGAGACAACACCCACTATCATATTTATTGAATTTTATCAATGTGAAATAATACCCACTTTCATACTCTAACAAAATTAGTAAGCATTGAGTGTAGATTTTACTTCTACAAGCAATATACTAATTCTTAAAGACTTTTTTTTTTTGGGTAGAAACCATTTGTGAAAGAATCTTTTAAGTGAGGACAAGATAGGAGTCATAAACTCTAAGTGAAAATTTTTTACCGTCTAAAAGTCACAATTGGATAGCGAGTATGTGATATTCTCAACAATTGGCTCGGAACATAGACTATGACCCATGTTTAGGGTTTAAAATTTGTTGTTTAAAAGTTAGCACAGTTACCCATTAATTGATTACCTTAACCCTTTTACTAGGCATTATAAATGGACACAAAATCAAATTCCTTTAAAAAAAAAAAAAAAAAAACGGGGGGTGGGTGAGTGGGTCACGGCAATACGCACGCTTGCGGAAAGGCATCCCATGATATGGTCGCAAAATCAGCTGAAATTAAAGTGGAATAAGATTAGGTTGTAATTATCATCCCACATGCAATCTGCTTAACATAACTATGGTACAATGGGGAAGGGGAGAATCGATCGTGAATCCTAATGTACCCACGACTTTTGTCTTAATTAATCACTAGACGACTAAGATCTGATTATTGGTTACACAACTGTTTTTGAATGAACATAGTCTCATATTTTATAGCTATGTATTTGCATAAGAGATAATTTCAATATGTAAGACCATACTCGATAAAAAAGATAAAATACTTTTAACATAGTAATTACATCGATCAACATGCCCTTTTTACTTCTAACATAGTAATTGCATCGATCAACATGCCCTTTTTTCAATAATTGACATTAGAGGTACGCTTGCGAAACAGGAGGTCACCAAAAATTAACAATTACAATCCACACCGTATCATGGATTAGTATGCTCTTTGAGAGCCATCCTTTTTGATTTCCTTTTAAGAAAAAGGTTTTTGCATAACTATTTTTTTGGATCCTGCATCATCCATTTCACTGGAGTTAAGTTACTGTTGGCTTAATAAGGGGTAGAGCTCTCCCATAACAGATCTTTTTCATTTATAAGACTCGAATCTAAAACCTTACTTGAACCAATATATGTTGGTAGATTTTTGCATAACTGTGATATAAAAGCCATACGTACTCGAGATGTCATTTGATATTCCAAAATGCACAAAACCTTCCATCTTAGATACGTCTCACGTACATGTTCTTCTAAAGTTGTAAAGTTATTTTTTTATTCACTTAAGGGTATCAACTTTTAGTTTCTCACTTCCTTTTTGGCTTTTCTTAATTTTTCAACATAAGTGTGAAATTTAAAGTCCCTTTATTATAATTAGAAACCCTTGTGGAATTTTAAATCATTGTTTTATGTAGTGCCTTTTTTCAATGGTTAAAGTCTTTGCACCGCGCCCCCAATATAAAGATGCCCACCTACTTGTCTCAAAAAATTGACACTTTGAGGTTGATTACACCTTATAATAAGGTGTTATTCCCTAAACTTTCGACTCCATAAAAATTAAACTAAGTAATTATCACACTAATCAAATCAAAAGGGGCCTAACAAGAAAGAAATCATTTAAAAGATGGAATATGGGGAGACAGAAAGCAGAGGTCATGTAATAGACCTAACTTGTCTCGTCCAAATGATGCTAATCATCAAAAAAGAAAATAATTGAGGGCCTGAGTAAATTAGGTTTCAGGTTCAATTCCCTGTCCCTCTATTATATTGTAATGTTTTCATGACTTATTTGAACCAAAAAAAAATGAAAAAAACTCGAAAAAAAAGGAAAAAAAAGAATGATCACGGTAGAAGGCAGATCTGAAGTATAGTTGAAAACAATTTCTAATCTAGTTACCAAAAGATTAAAATCTTCTGTAAGAAAGAATAAGAACAAACGTTCATAACCAACGTCATATATAATCGATATTCTTGTATGGAGCATTATACTCTGTAGCACATCTAAAAAGATCGAGAGATTTTTTATACGCTAACATGTCAATCCAAGCATAACTTTGGGGGGCGGGGACAATAAGGGTTTGTTCTTTTCGTGGATCAGTTCTAAAATACCAATCTTAACCTACTTCAACCCACTTCAACCTATTTCAACCCACTTCTATTATTTTAACCAAGTGCAATTTATCACATAAAAAAAATTCAACCCACTTCAACCTACTTCAACCCACTTCAACCTACCTCAACCTATTTTAATCTACTTTATCCTTTTACCCACCCCAATTTATCCATGAAAAGAACATACCCTAAACAATTATCATTCAGTTTTCATGAAAGAGAGAATTGAGTGAGCTTACAAGCTTAGAGGATATAACACTACGTACATAAATCACCAAAACTCTCGAATTGTCTTGAATTTGCTTTTAATTTGTCATTTCACATCGGATACACATAACCTGATCTGTCTTTCTCAATCGTAATTGGACTTTCCCATCTTACTTACTATGCAACCAGTATTTTATGACAAAGTACTGATCATGTAAGAAGTTCAATGATGTCAATGAAAGAGGAAGAAGCCTAACTATGTATGAAAACTGCACTAAGATGAAGACAATACTACTTAAAAGAAATAAGTTTTTTTTTTTTTTCCAGTAAACATTTGGTCAAAGTAATAAGTACATGGTGTAGGTAGTATCACCTTCACAGAATAGTGTAACTAGTAGCAAAGCTAGCCTATTTAGGTACAGAGTTCAAACATAAGACCAATACTTACTTGCTAATTAAACCATTTGGGCCCTGTTCTTTTCGTGGATCAATTCGAAAATATTAATTTGAACCCATTTTAACTTATTTCAACCTATTTCAACCCATTTCTACTATTTTAACTAAGTTTAATTTATCACATAAAAAATTCAACCCGCTTCAACCTACTTCAACTCACCTCAACCTACTTCAATCCACCTCAATTTACTTCACCCTTTTACCCACCCCAATTTACCTACGAAAAGAACAGGCTGATTGTTCCCTAAAATGCAAGGTCTTAGGTCTATTCTAACATATATTTGAGAACTTGGTGGTTATCATCTCTAAATTCTTGGATAACTCTGCAATCTTCTGCATATTTAGTAAATGTATAGGATTGATTGGTTTTCTACTGCTCTTCATTTGTAAATAAGATTGGTAAAATGATAGGGTTGAAATTAAAAAGACTACAAAAGATTCCAGCTCAAAGATAATTGGGAGTACGTAGTTCACCAGACTAATATATATCATGATCCATATGATATTTTTAAATCTCCAATGTGAAATTCCAACTCATACATGACATCTAAACATCAAGTTAGATCAATAAAACCTTTTTTTTAAAGTATTCTATCTCAATACTTTTCTCATCACCCAACAAAGATGGGGAATTTCCCCGATCCCCTCTTCCCTATATAAATACTTTTTGCCCTATTATTCCTAATTTCCAATACATATGGCATTTCTTGTGGCTGAACCCTAGAAGTACAGTATTCCGGCAGAAATGTAGTACTTTTTCAAGTCTTAGACCTAACAAACTAGATACGTTCAAATCTGGGGGGCTCTCATATAGGCTGATATTTTTGGGAATTGAGATTTAGAGCCTGTTAGAGCATTCTCAGTGAGAGTTTCAAATTTTGGAACTCTGCCCTACCATGTCAGTAAAAGTTTTACAATTTTAAAACTTACATTTCATCACTTCTCCAACCTATGGAACTCAATTTTAATCATTCAATAAAAATATTTGTCATGGACCCACCTTATAACACACAAACTATTTTTTAAATCATTTAAAAATTATATACTTACTTCAAAAAAAAGAAAAAACCAAAAAAAATATTTTAAAAAGGTAAACAGTGACACGCTGGGAGACATGTACAGGTGTGCTCCCCCGCGTGTCACACGCGTTTCCATGTGGCTGGGGAAGCAAAATGTGACATGTCATAGACACGCGGGCCCTACACTTGCCCAGCGTGCCTGTGGCTGCGGATGCTCTTAGGGGTTAAGAAATGAATGAAGTTAGTTGGAATAGATTAAAGTGGATATTTTTTTTGTTAAAATGGGTTAAAATTGATATACTTTTTATATGATAGGTAGAAGTTGATCAAAATAGTGGATTGAAATTGGTTTAAGTTGGTATTTTTTTATTGAAATTCGCAAAGTGGATTGAAATAAATTAAAGTTGGCAAATTGAGATTTACCAACGAAAAAACACGGCCTAATTACATACACATGGCACCACTTTGGCAACTTCTACACCTCTCAGCCAGAATAATATATATAAGCCAACTAATTCTTTTAATTAATTATGCAAATGGTAATTAGGTCTAAATACATATTTTAATTGATCAACTATGTGTGTAAATAGTATAAAGGAGACGGCGCCGCGTGATGGTACTTAACTCTATCAAAATGAGTTCAAGACATGCATGCATGAAGGAAACACAAACAAAAGTTCCTAATCTAAGCCCCCATCTTCTAATCATGTATTAATGTTAATCTAAGTAGGCAAAAGAATGAATATGTTTTTCCTTTTCTTTTTAATGCTTAGCTGAGAAGAAAGGGATGTATAGCCTTTTCTTCCCCTTTTTTTCCACGTATTTTTTTTTTTAAGGCAACACTTATACTATCAATCTATCGTAGATTCGAATGTATAAATCTGATGACGTGACATATTTTAAAGGACGGAAAATCCCTTTTTGGGGGATGATTGCTACTATGGAAATAAGAGGTGAATTTTAGAAAAATTTAAAAAAATCATCATATATGATAACCCTAATCTATAAATTTATGACTATTATATAATTTGCCGGAAAAACAGGAAAACTGAGACTAAGATCGATATACAAAATTTGTCCAAATTTACGTCAGGTCCCATAAGTACACATATATTGCTCATTCTCAAATGACCTTAGAAATTGAAGCAATAGCGACGTAACTTCAATTTAAATTTAAGCAATCTAAGCTTCTTTGAATATGGTCGATGACAAACAACAGTAGTTGAGTCTTTTTGATAGAAAAGATACACAAGAACTATGAGTCCTTTTCTACGGTTATGTCATAAAACAGTGAGAAAAAGATATACAAAAATTATGGGTCCTTTTTTTGGGGGTATATCATAAAATGACAAAAGTGGCGAGGCACATTTAACGTGTTAAGAATTAGATTTTTTTAGTGAAACATTTATTTGGTTATTGGAAATTTAATCAGATATTTATTCTCTGCGAACATATGTAACGAATATTATTATCCTCTTGATATATTGATAAATATTTTTTAATGCATTTTATCTTTTAGTAATACTGTATATTTATTTAACCTATGTAACATTTGAGAAAATGACTATTTGAAATCAAATTCAGACAAAATGTCTGATTGGACATATGAATAGGTGAAGTTACCCCGTGCTTATTTAATCTGGTAGCTCAAATGCAAGGAGTCGCCTCATACACTCCCTACGATCATTTCCTTTTCTTGCGCAAGTCTCTCCAATTAACGTGCATTCTCTCAAAAAAAAGTTAATTTTTTTAATACCTTTTATCTTTTGGTAATACTATTTAACCTTTGTAACATTTGAGAAGATGATCATTTAAAATCAAATTCAAACAAAAGGTATGATTGGACATATGAATAGATGAAATTACACCTTGTGTTCTAAAACCTAATGTTTTTTTCCTTGTCTTCCCTGAGTCTCTCCAATGTGCATTCTCTCAATTAAAGAGTAACATTTCGATCAGAACCCTAGAAAACATTACATTTGATAGTCTCAGAGTAACTGGAACTAGAAGCAAGCATGGGGGAAGATCGACCTGCCTAAGGGCAAGTTTATTCAACATCAGCCCTAGAGCAGCCGGTGTTATTGGTAGCTGAATTAAGTCAAACACTTCTACATTAAAGCTAATTCATGATTGGAAAATAAGGTTATTGTGTCGCAAACAATAATTTCTTTCAAACGAACTCACGGGAATTGAATTAGGGTTATACGAAAACAATAGTTAAGGTCACAAATATTGGGCAATGTCACAAAAAAGTAAAATTACAAAAAACATTTATCAATATGTCACGCTAGATAAATTCAATTATTTGTTTTTTATAATTAACTTATCATAAAATCAACACATGAACTTTTGACGTATATCCATTACAAACGTCACTTAAAGTCATAAACACAAGAGGTCCTATATCATCTCCTTGCCCCACAATTAAAGGAAGACCATCAATAAATTCATCTTTTATTCCTCCCCTCCCCCCTAAAAAAAAAAAAAAAAACCCGTAGCAGCCACGAGGTGATTAACTACAAAAGGCTCAGGTTAATCATGTGATATTGCATTAATCTGGCCATTAGGGAGGCATTAGAGAGACAAGATCAAATAATTTAGCCAGAAAAAATTATAATTAACAAATTTAGGTTATGTCTAGCTTGATTTTCTCTTTCATTTCCTTGTCTTATATGCTCCTTTATTAGCTAATTAATTAATTAGTTATAGACCATCGAAGCAAGTAATTATAATACTAAACAATTGCAACATATTCAGGGAGAATTTAAGTTACACTAGCTAGGGCCTTGGATGTGGAAAGAATTGCATACCAGGCAAGAAAGCATTGAAGGGAGGAGAATACAAAGAAGGAGGAGAAGGGTGATAAAGTAAATTTGCACCACTTGGAGGAGGAGGAGGAGCGGCGGCAGTCGCAGTGGTGGAGGTAGAGATATCCAACTGCTGGTGGCGGAATTGGTGGCCATTGATGGCGGCAACCGGTGAGTTTTCACCGCCACCGCTAGCGGTGCCACCACCTTGGTCGTAGAGAATACCCTTGAAAAGATGGCCTCCAATGTTAAGTGAGGTTTGATATGCATATTGATCCACCACATTATCATTTGAGCTCACTCTAATACATCTAAATGTTGCTAACGAGTTCACCTCCGCTGGAAAATTCACCTCTTCTGGCCCTAACAAAAGTCTCAAACCACATTAAAATATACCCTAAATCACTATATGATTAACCGCTAATTAACCATGACACAATGAATATTTAAGGTTTATTGATTACCCGTTAATCAGGCATGGTGATCAAACAAAAAATAGACCTCTTGATAGAACACTTTTCAAAAGATAATACTCCTAAGAACACCCAGATATGAATCTTCTAGCATAGAATACAGTTCAAAAAGATAATAATGCTACGCGCTAGGAAATCTCATGCTTATATGCACAGAGCAAACAATGTAGAATTAGGGTTTTTTTTGGTGGGTGGGGGGGGGGGGGGGGGAATAGTGTATGAACAGAAGATAGATGTGAGATGAAAGGGGAAAGCAAATTTGAATATAAAGATCAGGTAAAGTAACATCAAAAATCTGTATTTGATGTAACAATGCAGGAAAAAGATCAAATTTCCTATCCAAAAACACAAAGAAAAGAAAGAGAAACAGAAGAAAAATTGGGGGAGAGAAAGAAGAGGGTACAATAATTTATAATTAGGGTTTACTCAGGAATAGTAAGTGAGTACTGTGAGAACATTATCATTGCTATAGTATAAAGCTGCCATAAACTATACGCCAAAACACTGAACCGAACCCACTATAGAAAAGTAATCAAAGCTAAGGATAATATGACAGAGACATGAATTTGCAGTGAATTAGATTATATACCTGAGGAATTAAGGGTTAAGTGGTGTTGGAGGGAAGGAGTTGAAGAGAGAGAAAGAGGAAGAGAGAGAAGGTGGTGGTGGTGGTGGTGCTGCTGCTGTCGAAGACGGCGGCGAGCCACAGGGACCCAAGTGCTCTTGACATGGGTGGGGCAATGGAACCCACGGCTCTTACAACAAGTCCTACATCTTTTGTGGGCACAGTCTCTCTTGGCTTTGTTCCCACAGTCTTCGCAGCTCATACTTCCTCCACCCCCACAGCTGCCGCCACCACCAGCACCACTCCCTGTCGTGGCTGCTGACTTCATCGATCTTCCCAGTTTGCTAGCGCGCTACCATCAGTAATCCCTCTGCTTGCAGAGATCAGTATATCTAGATCTCTCCAAATCCTACTCAGTGCGACCCGTATATTGTGTGGATCTGGTACATGCTTGGATTAATATAATTAGCAAAGTAATTATATTAAGTTGTAACTGAAGTAATTAATTATACATAAGGTGTTGGTTTTTTTCTAAGGGATATGAAGGGATAGTGGTGAGAGAGCAAAGAAGAGAAGAAGAAGAGGGGATAAGATAGGAATTAATTGGATTATTATTGAAAATGAAAATTGAGTTTCCAAAGGGACAAGCAGAAGAGTGAGTACATTAGTACTGGCTAGTTTGCAACTGTTTCGAACACTTAACTAGCTTAGTAGCTGATACCTTCTGGCTTTGCTTAATGCTCACTCACACTTCTCCTCTCTCTCTCTCTCTGAGTCTAAGCAATGTTTTTGCTGTGCTTTGTTTTGTCATGTCCTGTTTTTCCGGAATAAATGTATAGTAGGTGTAGCTGTGTTTGCTTCTTTCTTTTAATTTCTTTGAGTCTTGACTCAATTTACAATGAGGGGTGAAAAAGAATCAAATTAGGGGAAGGTTAAAGATGGAAAAAAAAAAAAGGGGGAAAAAAGCTTTCTACGGAGAAATACTTTCATTGCTTTTTCCTTCTTTTTTTAAATAAAGGAAAAGGAATTGTGATGGCAAATGATTATGGGCTTATAATACCTGTGTTTCACTTCGGCAAAAATAAGTACTTATCAGTTAAACTTAACAGATATTTTATATTTCAAAAATGACACAAATCTTCCTGCAAAATAAGACAAGTGTCTTACATTAACTTAAAAATTATTGTGTCATGCATGTATTAATTCGCATATAATTGTGTGAATAGTGGAATAGTGTTCTTATTTATACATTTTGTAAAATCATCGCATTATCAACGACTGTAAAATTATGCACATAATATCTTTTGACACATAAAATTATGCACGGGTGTGCACGCGCGCGCGCGCACACACACACATATACTTTCTAACCTTTTGACACATGTCATCCTCATAAGTTTTTAAAGTAATTTCCCACTTTTTTCTAAAAAATACAATTTATTCTCTCAAATTAACAGAATAATTAAAATCATTTTAAAAATAAGGATAAAAAATCTACAAATATAAAAAACTATAATCTTCATTTCTTTTTTGGTACCTCCAACATAATTTTATTTATTTTTAAATTTTTATAAAAATAATATAAGTAATAAAAAAAACTGATTTTTAGTAATTACCAAACGCTTTGGCAATAGCTGATAATACAATACCAAAGTTATTGATAAAAATTCTAATAGAAGATTCTGATTTTCAAATTTATATACAATCCTATTTCTAAATATTATTTCTTTTTTTGGCACATCTAATATTATTATATTCATCGTTTAAATTTTTTAAAAAACAATATATATAAAATATTAACATCATGCGATTTAGAATTTGGACTGTATATAAAATTGAAAGTCGAAATCTTTTGTTATTAGATTTTTTATTGATAACGTTGGTATTATCATCGATTGCCAAAATACCTGCTAATACTGAAATCAAAACTTTTGTTATTAGAATTTGGACTGTATACCTGCTAATATAAATAATAAAAAGTTTTGATTTCAGTATTAGCAGGTATTTTGGCAATCGATGATAATACCAACGTTATCAATAAAAAATCTAATAACTAAAGATTTCGACTTTCAAATTTATATACAGTCCAAATTTTAAATCACATGATGTTAATATTTAATATTTTTAGTAGTAATAACTTTTTATAAGGAAAAAAAGAATAATTCATTAATGAAAGGCTATACGACATCTATAATGAACATCTTCTAACAAAGATAAATCCAAAACATCAAAATAAATCCTACTCTCTAGAAAACTATTGGTAGATATAATCGATCGGCTCTAAACTTTATAAAATAGATATCTAAATAACATAACAGATAACATTGCAACGAATATGTTCATAATAGAACCACATAAATTCCATTACTGCACTCTCTTTCAAAACACGCTCTCTTTCCAAATATTTTCCATCGTGTAAGAAATATATTCATTTTCCAGACATATCATACCATTCATGCTAGAGTGAATGAGGCAAAATCAATAAATAAATAAATAAAAAAAAAGAAAAGAAAACAGTGCTTAAAGTCATGGTTTAGAGCCTAGGAAATAATTTAGGGATGACTATGGGAATTGGATTTTTGGTTTTTTGGCACTTTTGTAATGGATTATCCACTGATCACAACTCAAGATAGGGTAGGCCTTTTTACACCTAGTTACAGATCAGATCTGGACTTCGATGCTCAACTCAAGATCTTGAATAAGCCACCTATTTAAAGTTTTCAGATATGTCCTTTGAGGTTTTTTTCTTGGAAAAAAAAAGAAAAATTCAATGTGATATATAAATGTAATATAATTTCTGATTTTGAATTTGATTTTTCTTTGGAAAATACTTTGATGGTTGAATGCTGAACATCACCATAATGAAAATTATCAAAATTTTTAATTAAAGAATAAAAAAGTTCACAATTTAAAATAAAAATAGTTATATACATAAATTTCATGCAGTGCATAATTAAGTTCTTAACACCAGTTATCATATTATCTATAGTCTCTTTGAGTTATCAAAAAAGATATGCAGCTATTATTGTGAGGAATGATCTTATTGCAAGTATCCCAAATCAAGGATTTGGCAATCAGTTGAGAGTCCTACTAATTAACCATGCCAAGTTTAGAAAATGCCTGCCATTATTAGCAACATGGGCACCTAGGCAGGTTGAAGGAGGAACAAAACTCTAGAAATTTAGATCACAGGAAACCCCACTAAGCCAAATAAAATAGATGAATTGGGATGAAACCAACATTCTCACTTATTCATCTTTTTTCTTCTCTAGGAGACACACAAAAATGCATGTAAAATTACATATGGCATGTCAATAATTTGTTAAAAAAACCAGTAAGGTTTTAGCTTAGTGGTTAAGAATAAGGCCCTAAGTGTATTAGATTTCAGGGTCGATGTCCCCTCTTTCATTATATTTTTATATAATGATGTGCTATCTTTTGTGGTTCTTGCAGATTTTAAAAAAAAATGATTTGTTAAAAAGAACGAACCAATACACAAATTTGTTATCTGTCCATGACAATTCACGTAGGTGTCTTAGGATCCTTGTGTAATTAGGACTTTCCTAATGTATTGTAATTGTCTTTGTATAGGATT
This sequence comes from Carnegiea gigantea, assembly GCA_029747015.1. Taxonomy (NCBI): domain Eukaryota; kingdom Viridiplantae; phylum Streptophyta; class Magnoliopsida; order Caryophyllales; family Cactaceae; genus Carnegiea; species Carnegiea gigantea. The sequence continues at coordinate 41,121 of JAKOGI010002050.1, read as the reverse complement.
CCATCAAATTCTTTCCTAATTGTATTTTATATGGAGCGTAATTTTGTAATACTTGCTCAATATAAATATCATACACGGCCATGGGAGAGGGCAGAGAATAGAATTATTCTCTCCAAACATAATCCTTTACATGGTAGAGCGGATTGCTCGATCTTGATTTGTCACCGTCCCCGTTTGATTAAAATTGTGTGCACGTGTTTGGCCTTGTTAATAACCCACACGTGAGGGGGCGTGTTGGAGTATGAAAGCGGGTGTTATCCCAGATTGATAAAATGAAGAAAATAAAAGTGAGTGTTGTCCTACATTGATAAAATTAAAGAGTTTGAACATATATGTAAATTTGTGAGTTACTCCACCCAATGTCAATTGGTGTTGGTTTTGTGAGTGATATATATGTATATATTACAATGTGTGAGTCAATGCTTAGTTGCCATGTATCCTCCCGTATTCAAATTAGGTGGAGAATGGGGAGCAATTACCCTAACATGAAGGAGAGATTTAGCCAAACTTGCAACGGGCATGACCTAGCTAGGACCCCTCTTAGCCCTTGCTCTACGCGGGCTATTGTGGACCAATCCTGGGCCTAGTGGCTAGACACTAGGCTTGATTTTGAAATAGGGAAAAAAAAAAAAAAAAGTAGCAAATTCATAGTTGACTCTATAGTCTATACAATCTCAGTTCACAAGCAAACAAAAATAAATTTCAATGTTATTTGTCAAAATGACCAAAAGGAGAACATAAATCTTTCTGCCTAAATTAGGGCAAACTACATTAAACTGATTATATACATGAAAGGCACCAAATGTAGCCCTAGCAACTAGCGAGCTAGAACTCCTGTTTTCTTGGTACAAGACTAGACATGTCTACCAATTCCAATAATGTATAGCATTTTCAGTTGGATTTGGAGTACTTGTTCAAGTCAAACAGCACCACTAGTTATAGTATTGTTTTTCTCGATAATTCTAATAAATAAACTTATTAGTAATGAATTAGACAAGATGCGGAGCACAGAGAACGATTCCTTCTTTATTAACGAAAATGAGGACACAATCGCATTGAATCACGAGGAGAGCGTGTTTGGAAGTGAAACATGAAATCGAAAAAGAGTATAAGAGTTTTGTAAGATGAATGGATTAAGAGTAAGGGAACGATGACTAAATAAGATAAGTCATATTTGAATTTCAGTATTCATTTTTTGAAAGAATTACATAAATTAACTTAAATAATTTGATATTTCTTTCCTTTAAATAATACCTCTGCTTGAACAGTATGAATAGAGAAAATTCATATTTAAAGAGAAGAAAAGAAAAACATGACACACTGGAGTTGCTTGTTTTTCATAGTTTTGGACATTTTGGTAAATTCATAATCTCCAATTTTTCTTACAATATATCATATCATACAACAATACCAACATCATCTTTCAGTGTGAATCCTACTTTTATGGGGTCTAAAAAGATTCAAATATAAGTGACTTTACTTCTATCGATATTTTTATCTATAAATAAACTAATTCTAAGAGATACACAAAATAAAATTTTGTGAACAATGTACCATACGTATACCATAAGTCGACATGGCTTTACATCCAGCAATCCAACATGAAATGATAGGCGCATGGTTGCTGGCCTGCTTTATATCCCTGTTTGGTGATTTGACCCCTGTAAAAGTTGATCCATCCATTTATATCATATTCTAGAATATTTAGAGCATTCACAACGATCTCCTCGCGAGGCAAAGATGAGGAGAGAAAAGAGGTGTGAGGGAGGGAAGTAATTGCAATGGGTGGCTTACAGCTAGTGCCTCGGGAGTTGCCTTGCCGCCATGAGCAGGCTCAAGGGTCAAATTTTCTTTTTTTTTAATTGCTTTTCCATTTTTTTAAATATTTTAATTTGGTTTTAGATTATTTATTTAATTTTAAAAATAAAGTTGTGTGCTATAAAGTGAGTTTATGGGTATTATTTTATGTGATGAGGCAAATGATGAGCCTTCCATTGGAGAGAGTCAGAATTATGAGGTAAAAAATTAGAAAAAAAGTTGATGTGGCAATAATAAACCTCCACTGATAAGCCAAAAAATTAGTTCACCACTGATTTTGCTCTTGCATCTGCTTTACTTACCACCATTAATGAGTAGCTCCAAAAAACTTTACATCATTACATAATTTACATCAGTAGATGTATAAGTACAAATCCATCATCACGTACCCTAGCAGCCCAAGTCTTGAAATGTGTGTGAAGTAATAGGCCTCCATTCCTGTTGAACCTTGGCCCAATATTAATTTATTGGGCTTAGATAGAACCCACTTTTAACTGATCGACTATGTAAGACTGCAAGAGCATTCGCAGCGGGGGGAGAAGATAGGAACACGGCCCCCACAATGACATGTGTCCCAAAATGAGAGGAAAAGAAAAAAAGCTACACGTGGGGGAGAACGCCTGTGCGTGTCTCCCCGCATTGCAACTTTTACATTAATTTAATATATTTTTTGTTTTTTGGTTTTTGAGTAAGTGAATAATTTTTAAATGATTAAAAAAATAAATTGTGCATTATAAAGTGGATGTATAATAAATATTTTTATTGGATGATTAAAATTGGAGTTCCATAGATTGGAGAAGTGGTGGAATGCAAGTTTTAAAATTGTAGAACTTTTGCCGACGTGGCAGGCCAAAATTTCAAAAACTGGAACTCTAGCTGGGAATGCTCTAAGAGTTTGTTCTTTTCATTAGGAAATAGAGATTGAAAAAAAGGTAGAATTAGTAAATATTGAAATGTGTCGGAAAATATTTATATTTTTTTTGGTATGATTTGCAAGGATTGGAAAAAATTGAGAAAAGTTGATAAGGGTTAGGAGGGGTTGTGAAGGAGTGGGGATAACTATAAAAAGTAAATAAAATTTTTATAGAGGGATTCTAAAAGACTGGAAAGGATTGGTAAGGATCGTTGAGAGTTGAGAAAGATCGAGAAGAATCAGGCAGGTTGGTAGATATCCTTACTTACCATTGAAAGGAACATACCCTGAGTACATGATAGAGTTATCAAGTTAAAAGTTTTACTGTTTTAATTAATATGTTTGTGGGAGATAGAATGGAATATACGTATACCAAAAAAGGTACCAGTATTCTGAAAATCACCGCAAATTGAACATAAATTTTTCTACCGGAATAAGATAAACTTCATTCACCAACTTCGAACATAAACATACACACAACACACACAGCAAGGACTCCTCTTTGTTTGCATACACACACATATGAACCAACCATTAGCAAAGCAATGCAATGCATTCTAGCTAGTTGGTTTTACTTACTTTCTTCTTCAATTCACACACTTCTTACTTTCTTCTTCAATTCACACACTAAACAAAAGCACTAGTTATGGCTTCCATTATTCTTGATTACTCCATAAGTACTCTAATAAGACAAACTTAGTTAGCTAGAACGAGCAAATTAGCCAACTCTAGGAACCATGACAACAAGTCCATGCTCATCATAGAAAATCCTGACACGATTGCAATGATAATCCCAAAGGACCTTCGTCCCTTGCTTGATGAGTATTCCTCTTACTAGTGGATTCTCTTTCTCTATTGTCTCCTTCGCTGCTTGAGCATTCACCCCTACTAGTTCCGGCCACGCCTGCTTTCCTGCATCAAATTATTCACATATGTATGTAAGCTATACTTGGATCCATCCTCTATTTACCTAGAATACTTAGTAATGCATTTCAATTTAGATATTTTATAGATTGAACAATGATTTAATGATATTTTGAAAGTACCATACAACTATTCAAAAAGCTAATCCTAGGATGACATGCGGGTCTAGGCTAGCTTACATATATATGTAATAGAACCACAGTTTAATGAAAGATAAATGATCAAGGAAATATGAAAAAATGATCAAGGAAATATGAAAAATTTAAGGGAAAAAACCCACTGATTAATAATAATAATAGTAATAATAATAATAATAATAATAATAATAATAATCACCTGGACACTTTATCTCATAATTCACATCCATCGTGTTCCTCTCCAATCTAAAAATCTGACTATATATTCTCTTCAATCTGCCTTTTATGGTTTCCGGCCTCCCATCCCAATTAGAAGTTATATTTATAGACATATAGTCGAGCACGGAGATGTTAATCCCTTGCTTTTAGAGAGAAGTTGGAAGAATATCCGTAAAAGGAAAACATTTTTCGGGGGGAGGGGGTGTTACTTATGACACTTTTGAGGGAAATATGGAAGAAAATCAGTAAAAAAGAGGTTTTTTTTGGGGGGCGTTCTCGTGAAGGTTATGTTGAAGGTGGTTTTGCACTTTTATATATTTATTATGTGGAGATAGTTTTGGACCGAGGATAATTTGAAAGACTAGATTTTAATTCTTCAATTTTCGAGAAAAATATGAAAGAATATCTGTGAAAGAAAACCTCTCTTTGTTTGGAGGGGGATGTTAGTCAGGGCACTTTCGAGGAAAATATAGAAGAAAATCAGTAAAAGTGGAATTTGAGGGGTTGGGGGGGTTGTTCTCGTGAAGATTACGTTGGAGGTGATTTTTATTGCACTCTTGCATGCTTGTGTATGCATGATTTAGTGGTTTCTTATGCAGTAGATTTACGTGAAGAGCATGAATAACAATTCACAACGTGATATATGTGAAGTAGATTCACAATCTAAGCAAGTTATATGTTCCCAATTGGCCTTCTTTCGTAATGGCCTATTGCTTTTTGCTTATTATGTCAGTTTCACACCAAACCACCACTCTTATAATTATTGTGAAGAAAATGAAATATATTTAAAAAATGGTATGTGCAACAGTAAGGTTAGGCTGCCTACAATTCACCCTTTGAGGTAGGACCCTTTTTCGAACCCTGCATGAACGCGGAATGTTTGTGCTCAACTTAGCATTGCTTTAGTTACTTAAAATTTTTATTCCCGAGTAAATTGAGTTTGTCATTCGAGACATCAAGGTTCGCATTCACAACATCAAGAAGGAGACACTCTCCCCGTTTTCTTCCATTTTTTGTGATGTAATTTAGGCGGAGTCCTTGCAAGGAGCACAGTCCAAATCCTCTTGAATTTATACCTTTTTTTTTTTAAAAAAATGTTACATGGGATCATGTAATAAAATTTTTGAATAGAATGCTCATGCTTTTTCGAGTAAAAACTCTTGAGCAAAATTGAAATATGTACTGAATTAAAATATTACCATTCTAAATTGAACCGCACTTATTGTTGGTCAGTGTTGATCAGTACTGATGAATGTTGATAAGTGTTGATGAGTGCTGATTAGTATTGATGAATGCTGATCATAAATAGTTATGATAAATTGAAAACAAACATTCCTTAACTACATGCACTTAACTTATAAACTTGCCAACTCCAAATCTCAAATTGATTCACTACTATAAAACTTTACAATTCATCTATGTCTATTCAAAGAGGGAGAATTATCGAAAAGAAGATCCATATATCGGATACGAAAAGTCGCCTTTTTTTTCATATTTTTGGTACATGCTTGGTTCTGCATCCAACGATCAAACGTGAAATGAAATGTGCACAGTTACTTAAAAATATAAAGGAAAACAGTGTCTCTGCTTTGCTACTTGCTAGAACGAGGAAAAGTTTATTCAGTTCGATTATTCAAATTTGTTTTATCCAAAAAATGTTGAGTAAAATACAAATTTTTTATCCAAATCTTAAATCTAGTACAAGATTTTTGTTTGTTTATATGATTAGAACTCAATTTTAACTCAAATTTACGCTTATTGAGATTATCTAAGTGGAAATATTGAAAATTAAACAAACAATCCATCTATGTTCTTTATATCATGAGATTATAATTTAAATTTGACGAGAATCCAAAATTTTGTTTGTGGCTCTTCCACTTTGGTGATTTGACCTGCAAAATTTAATTACCAATGCCACAATAATACTAGCTTCTTTTATTTGCTAACTTTAAATTACCAGGTGTGTAGTTTGATACAACATCATACAGTCGAATTGGATAGGCATATTAATTCGTTTCTTGCCTTTTTTTGGATCACTAGTAGGGTGTAATTTGAAAAAATGAAAGTGTCATCATATGCACAGTACAAAAAAACCACTAAAAATACATCTAAATCATCTGCTAATACGAAAAAGAATATAGAAGCATGCTAAATTTCAACGAATGGCTCCCAAATACCATATGCTGATTTAAACAGATTAAAAACTCAGAATTGCCACTTGAAATCTCAATAAACACATCTTAATCAACTTTGCTTCGTACTTTCAAACTCTTTTCTCAAAAGCACGGGTACAAACTAGTAGTAATAATCAACCAACTATAGGAACTAGGATAACAATGCCACCATCATTAACCCAAATTCGCACACGATCACAGCGAGCATCAATGGTCACGTGACTCCCTAGCTTGACAACATCTATTATTTTGACATAAGGGCTCTCCTTAAATATTACTCTTTTCGCCTCTTGAGCTCTCTTCCCTACTAGCTCGGGCCATGCTTGCTTTCCTGCATCGATCAAATTAAATCACATTAATATGAATGCTTAATTTTGCAAATATTGCCAATGTATTCTTTAATTAACCACATCAATAAAATCTCTAGAATTCAGCCTCTCTACGAGCAGAAATGTCAGTAAATGTAAGATTGCCTACATCTGAATCTCCGCAGACCTCGTGAAAACGGGACCCACACTGAGAGGTGGTGGTGTTGAATAAAATCTCTAGAATTGATTCCACAACTTGGTTACCAATGTGTTGAACATGGATATAGATTTGCCATAGGTTCGGCTATGTTTTGGTATCAACTTGGGGCAGGTACCATAAGGGGTCAACCTGAGGCTAGGGGACGAGAGTAGGAAGAGACACGGGTATATCTATGTTTTTTCCTTTTTTTTTAAAAAAATCAGGTATCTCGAGCATCAATTAGCTACTATTTTGCATAAGAATTCCCAAGTTTTTCAATAATAATTATAAAAATTAATTGATACTTAACTTGACAATTTCATAAGATTTTAAAATAGTACACAAATTAAAATTTTTAGATTTGCCATTGGATGCACATCGGGCCAATAATGATATACACTAAGCCTATCAGTTCCAAGCAGAGCAAAGGAGTAAGTGCATCCATCCATGCAGATTAAAGTCTCCAAATTAGTAAAAACACAATCTAGATCTAATTGATCAAAGATTTGAACAACTAATTAAGACGATGATGATGATGATGATGATGATGATGATAATAATAATAATAATCACCTTCACACCGTAAAGCTTCCATTATATGCTGCTTGTGGTGTCTGCCTGCAATACAATGTAATCTGCCAAAAGGACAGAAGAAGTGATATTTATAGAGAGAGAAGTGATTTACACATTGCTCATGTGAAGAAAGGACAGTTTTGAGGCTTAGTATAGGCAGAAAAGAGGAGGGCATACACTCTGTTTCTTCTCGTGGTGTTTTTGGGTGGCTAGTTTAATTTTGCATGCTCGAGGCTGTTTTTCCTTGCTTTTATCTTGCAAGACGATGAATTTTATCTTGCAAGAGGATGGCATCACACAAGTTGGTTTTAAATAAAATAACACTTTTATCGTAGATCTAAATTTACAGATATTGGCATGAATTGGGATTCCAGAAACTTTATTTTTTGGAAAAAAAAGCATAAAAATAAGGGGTGAATTTAAAAAAATAAAAAAAATACTAATTATGATAACCTAAGTCTATAGATACGCATCTCCCTATCTAATAGTTTGCCGGTTTTGAATGATGCCATATTTGTTTTGTTTAAATTAGTTTTTGAGTTCGCAGCCGTGTGGATTAAAGGAATAACAATAGAAAAGGCTTGTTGGAGATAGCTCTATAGTCTATTCTTTAGGATGCAGAGTAGGATGACCAAAGACCCCCCAAAAGAAAAAGGAAAAACCTAATAAATTTTGGATATCAATAATTCAAACTTTGAGAGTATTAGATGACAATCCCTACTTAGAAAATAACATCAAACGTCTCGTATTTGGATAATATTTATTTTGGCATACTATCATCAAGTCAAACACAATTTGACTTAGTAATCTAGTGGCTTTCTAGCTTACTTATTACATGTAAATAGTTATTTTTCCCCTTCACTTTTTCTAATATCATCATTTACATGTAATAAATATAAGTAATATTATTGCATCCCTAAGTTCTTAGAATATTTAGTTTATTTACATGAACAGGCCAGTCATAGACACTTCAAGCTGTCAATTTTATGAAGTGGTAACACATTTACCATACATACATGTTTATTTCTTTTTGTCATAATTCACATGTAATAAACAAGTTATAAAGTCGAACATCAAATTACTAAATTAAAATATGGTAAACTCAATATAAATCCAGCTTGGCTACAGTATTATCTAAAGAGATTCACCATACAAACCATAAACACCGATTATAAACAGAGAAACTATTTCCAAAAGACCCACAAATTATAAACAGAGAAACTATTTTGAAAAAACCCACAAAAAGTTTCCGTGATTGCCAATCTCTAAAGATTGAAAGAAATTCTTCGGCCTCAGACGTGTGACAGACATCCTTTCCTACATCATTCTAAGGCAACAAATCACATACCACCATAACTCCGGTATCAAACGAGGGTTGCATCAGTATGTCTAAATGCATCAAAGCTCAAATTCAAGATAGTGTTGAACAGCAGGCAGGAAATTATGCTCACAACATTCCCCCTTTTTCTCTTTTTTTTTTTTTTGGGGGGGTGTTTGGGGTGAGGTCTGCAGGGAGTGGGGCTGCAATCCCCTGTGCAATATGTATATTGTAGACCTGGGAGTATGTGCTCCCAGGCTGACATGTAAAAAAAAAATTGACACGTTTGCTTTTGGATTTTTAAAAATAAAAATAAAAATCAAAACTAACCTAATAATGCATTGCTCGCACGGTTGCTCTCTCCATTAACTTCTCTTGATCTTTCTCCTTTCTTCCTCTCTCTCTCTCTCTATCTCTCTCCCTCCCTCTCTCTCTAGTATGCTGAATATGCTACCATAGATGTACAAGATCAAAAGCAAAAACTCACATACAGGATAAGAATCAGGTACTACACACTTTTGAAGCATTTAATTTGTACTTCTCATAAAATTGAATGAATTACTTTTGAAAATTGCAAAATTAGGGTTTTGTTGAAACAGATGCAAGGATTACACAAAAATCATTCATAATTGGCAAAAATATGTCCAAATGCTTTTCAAGAATCATTAAATGGTGTTGACTAATGGAGATCTGAATTGATTTTGATCATAAATCATATTTAATTTGTTAACTATGAAGCATGTAGTTGTTTACTATTGGAGATTTGAATGTGACTATATGAAGTCAAAGCAAATTGGATCTTGATGGCTATATCTTACTTGTTATAGCCGAGTTCCTTGGGTTTGTGTTGAAATGAGGGATTGATGAAAGTTTTGGCATTTTTAGTTTGTATCTTGCCCTTATGATTGCAACCGTAATTTGGTCTAGTTTTCTGGGCATAGTTACTAAACAATGAGGCTTATCCTTAATCAACAAGCATAATTGTTCATTACCCTAATATATAATTGTTCATTTTTGTGCTCTATGAGTATAAGGTATGTTGTTAGCTTAGACCTTTAATTTGGAAAGGTAATTTGTTAAATTCCTTTGTTTTGGCTTGGAAGTTTTTCAAGATTCATAGGGCTATCAAATTCCGGCAACAATAACATGCATAATTCGATACAATCCCGAAAGTCACCAAAATCAAGCAAATTACTCGATTTACGGACTATCGGTGATTATGCACCTATGGATGAACAAAACAGACAGCATACGCTCGCCAACAAGCAAAAAATCAGGTACTAAAGTCTGAAATTTCTAATTTTCATTGAAATTAGATGAATTAATGTTAAACTTGCAAAATTAGGGTTTGGTTAAGCAACAGTAAAAAATATACAATTTTTGTTCATAGAACATGAAATTTATGTGTAAATTCATTCTTGATTAACCTAATTGTCGCAATCGATGGAAATTTCAACCGATTTGTTCACTTATTCATGATACAAAACTTGGGATTGCTAGTTGTATATTGCTCTGGTGATGCTAATTTGTGTGGGATTCGTTATTGGATGACGCAGTTATGGGCATTTGATAGTTTATATGTTTAGCCCTTCTGATTTTGTTCATTTAAGCACGTCCAATTCGTTCATTGTGAATCATACTTGTTAGTTGTAATTGAACCAAGCACTTTGGAATATTGTTTGAATTTGTTCATAGATATTTCTTGAACACTGTTCATTCGTTCTCAAGAGCATCATAACAAGCTTATTCTCTTTTCAGCCTTGTGTTACTCATTGTTCATACTATAAGTTGAGGTTGTTCACTCACTGTCTGCACTTTGTTCACTGGACACTATAATGTTCATTGTTTTTGCAAGACACGTACATGCTCACAGCAAATTGTTTAAAATGAATATTTGACTTCATGGTTTTCCAGGACTATTACTTCTCACAATTTAAGGTTGATGAGGAGGATTTTCATCGAAGAACCCGAGTAATCATCTCTGCCTAGAACGCAATCTGGCCAAGGAGCACATCAAGCTATGGAAGATAAATGTTGTAGAACACAATGAGCTATTGGGAAACCAACAAAACAAAGTAAGAACAGGGCCCTTCTAAATAGAATACAAGCTATCTGGGAAAGTAAGCAACGTAGGCCCAAAAAAAAAAAAGCGAGAAATAGACGGATGCTTCAAAAAAACCAGAACACAATCTGAGTTTTGAATTTGTAGTCATCTATTTTGGAGTTGGTATTATCAATGGCCTAATTCTGATGTACATGTCTTGTAATTATGTAATCAACTAAATAATAGCAGGAGAATTTGCGAATAATGATACCTTTGATTGGGTTACTAATTTTTGGTTAAGTGTAAGGTGTAATCTCATTGCAGCATTTATCTTCCTTCCATTGTACATAAATTTTGATTTATGCTCATTCCTAAATCAAATGATGTTCAGATTTATCCTAGTTCTTCATTTCCATGGTTTTGGTCCATTTTAGATTGTTTGGTGCTAAAAGTAAATTTGTTCTATTTCAAACAGCATTTAGTTCATTGTTTCACTTAGATGCGTTTATATTTAAACTTTTTACTCCGAAATATAAAATTTATTCAATATTGAGTTCATTGTCAAACTTAGATTTGTTCAAATTTACTTCCAATAGTTTCATTTTATTCAAACACAAGTAAAACTTAGTTCACCATCACAATCAAGTTTGTTCCTATTGTTCAAAATGAACAGACTTCACCACCTGAATGAACAAACCTATAGATATGTATGAACAATAAAAAAAGAACTGAATAGACTTACTTGAGTCCCTTGTTTCTCCATCTATGAAATCTATCATTTTAATAAAAGTTAAATCAACACACCATTACAACTATACTCTTTCCGTCAACTGCCTCAAAACCAAAGCCAAAACCAAAACTACCTCAAATAAATATACAAGCTAGCTTTTTGATTTTTTGCCCCTAAAAAATAACAAAACCAAAACCAAAACAAAAACTGCCTGAAGTCTCCTAATCCTGTTCCAACACTGCATAGAGTTTCATCCATGGCTAAACTGCTGTCTTCGACGGGAATCATTGCTTAGTGACAGCCCATTTTCCTTCTAAGTCAATATTAAACTAGATCATTGCTTTGCACCCAGTCCGAACATCAACATTAGTATGCTTCTTACATTGTTGGCTTTTATTTTCTTTCCAACGTTCCTTCTAACAATAAAACTGACGCATTGACAAATAAGACTGACGCATTAACAAATCTTGAGTTCGAGCTCTCCTACGAATCTTATGATAACGAACATTAAACCCAACCTTAAATGCATAATCATTGTAAATCTCAAATGCTTCATTTTGAGAGTATGCAATCGGTCTAACTAAATCAACTGCCAAAGGATTCAAAGTAATAATATCTCATCAAGAAGAAATATTATCCGCAAAATGAATAACATGAATGAATAAATGAACACGTTCTTAACCATAAATGAACAGTATTACACAAACAAATGAATAACTATAACCCAATTTATATATAATATATTAAAATAACAACATCTCAAAAATAAATGAACAATATCACATGATCAAATGAACATCTATAATCCAATTAACAAGTACAAAATAAGAAAATATATTAAAACAAAACCCAATAATGAACAATATCACAAGTTATAATGAACAAAATATTCTTAACAATTAACATCTAACAAAAAAAAAAGAAAGACGAGGGACTTTTGTTTGGTTTTTTAAACCTGCCCACGTCTCACAAAGAAAGAAAAGATGACTTTTGTTTTTTTTTTTTTAAAAAAATATGGCTCACGTTTAAGAAAATAAAAAAAATCAAAGCAACCTCTTCCATGCTCCATAACCGCTAAGCGCAAGGTGCCTCCATTCCAAATTATTTTTAATTTTTTTAAATTTTTTTATAGTAAGTTTTTTTGTTGACATGGCTTTGATTGATGACATGTATGATGATGTGTTATAAGGGTGTCTGAGCTCCTAGGAGCATACAAGAAAATGCATCCTCTGTGTGTGACCAAGGAGCCCTTAATTCGGCCATTCTTGTCTAACAAAATCTAACATGAATGACCAAAAATCAAAATTCCAGAGTCTATTACATCTCATTTCATCAACTAAAAGAGAGAGGCAAAAGATGATTAATAAAGAAAGATGACATGCAAACCAGTACCCTGAACATTTGATTCCTACAAGTAAATCATCCTTACCTCCCAACAGTGATTCTTATGAGTATACATCCTCCTTCCATTCTGATTTTTACGAACAATATGAAAATAATGGCATTATACAGGGCCATTGTAATGCGGGCTGAGTTTACAAATGCTTTCGCCAGCAGTGTCATTCATCAATCATCATCTTATCTGAGATGGAGAGCAGAGCAAACCAGAAGCATCGGCCCCAATGACGGTAAGTTCACAAACATTACAGATCTGCCCTTCCTGGCTTGGCAAATACCGGGCACTACAGTAGGGGCATGACACGTCTTTTTGACCGCGGTAGATTGGCACATAAGTGGCCCCACATACCACAAAAGGGTTTCTGAAATCATAGCTCAGTTCAACTGCATCAGTCATATTCTTCTCAGCAGCCTGTATAACTTGGCGAGCAAGTTTTGCTTGTTGCTCATTGGTAGGGTTTGTCTCTAGGAGCCGTCTGGCAAAGCTGGCCGCTGTGCTGAGGTTCTTTGCCTTGTAACATACAGTCATTGCATTTTGAAGGGCAAGCCTCAAATGAGGTATTTGAAGGTTGCAGTGAGTGAAATACGCTGCAAGCTCCTGCTGACGTATTGGGTCGTCTTTTATTTCTCTCCTCTTGATCTCCATCTTAAGACCCAAGACATATTCTTTGACTATGATGATCAACTCTTTGACTTCATCGACTTCTCTTCTTGACTCAACAACTATCAGAGGAATGGTATGGAGAATGCTGAGGAAAGTCCGGAGAGCATCGGTAAATTTACCAGCTGTTGTGGACTTGTAGCCCATCTTCAACTTGTCTTCCAATTGGGAAAAGGTGAACACCAAAGCTGGTGGGCCCCTCACATTAGGGCTTGCCGACTCACTCCACCCCCTTTCCACCGCCAAGGATATAATGGAAGCAGAAGAAAATGCACGTAAATAAGAGTGGCTCCCAGCATGAAGATCAAGGAACATAGGTTTCAAAGGAGCAAAGTTTTTGATACCAAGTTGCCGATTTAGTAACCGCATTGCAGTATCAAAATTTCCAGCAGCTGCTTGTTCAGCAGCAAGAGAGGACTTTTGGATCCAGATTTGGCTGACTGGAATGCCCGGTTGTGGAGGCACAAAAACAGATGATCGGGCACTAGCAGAAGAAGCTTTGGGGGTGTCTTCCTCAGGGGGAAGATCCAGTCCCTCAAGGCCCCATCCTCCCTCTTCTTCATCCTCTTCAGCCACTTCTCCATCAGCCAAAACTTCCCCAATCTCTCCGTTTCCTATTTGCTCAACACCATGCATGTCCAGTTCTTCAACCCAATCACCTTCAGCACCCTCATCTTCGTCTTCAGCAGCACCTCTTGCAACACTATCAAGTCCACCCTCAAATATGCCTTTCATTACCCTCAACAAGGGCCAATCACCACCACACATAACAGGAGCTGGAGGCATCAGAAGGGAGGGTACCTTTCCTTTGGGCAGGGAGGGAATATCAGCTCCAAGCTCAGAAGCTAGACGCTCAGCAATGTCATGAAGCCCATGAACTGATGCTGTGATGTACGCCAGAGGTAAATGGCCTGCATTCTCCAAAATCTTAACACGCTCTTGAACATCACCCAAATAAAGGGCATTATGGAACTGACCCATGACATCGTTCTTAACCTCTGCAATTTTCAACATTTTGGTTAACTTCTCCATGTTGCCTGTAATCAGATAAAGAAAAGACAGCCGCTCAAAATTTTTGGTCCTCTGGTAAGCATACTCCACAATACCAGCATTGCCCTGGCGAAGAGCCTCCAGCCCTAATCTATACCAATGATCTTTCTCGTCAATTTCCTTGGCTGAAGCTACTGCAATCTGAATGTTCCCACTTTCCAATGCTAAATTGAAACGGGTTCGCTCATCTTTTACAAAATGTAAGGCAACTTCAGGGAATCCTTTCTGTTGTAAATAAGCTATCATAGCCTGCCCCACGAGTCTAGAGCTCCTTATCATGTTCATAACATGGTCGTACCTCTTCCGCATCAGAGACAGCTTGAAAATATACTCTGTTGCATCGATAACTATGGCCTTGCTCTTTCCATTCCGATCCAAGCAAAATATCGTATTCCCAGATACTTTAGTGATGTAAATTGGAATGTCCAGTGTTTTAATTATGCCACAGTCTCCATTAGGAAGGCAATATTTGATGTGGTTTAAAGTTGTGTAAATGAAGACTCCGTTATCATCCCATGCTCCACTCTTAACACGGATTGTCTCGTGAAGAGTGCACTGATGCACAAGCGTCTTGCTTGCAATCACAATAGCATGTTTGCTTAACAAGGCAACACTCTCCATGTCACTTGACCACACAACATACTTAACAAAAGGTGTTTGAAGTTCCCCTAGCGTTTTCCTTTGTTGAAGGTCAAAAATAACAACTCTATCCTCTGCCCTGCACAACACATTCCCAGTACCAGCATAGAATATTGCGTCGGTGGCAATAGGGAGTGGACTCTTCTTAAGAATCTCATTCTTCAGGTTCTTTACTAATAGTTGGTTGGCGCTTTTGTCAAGCACTGCAAATCTGTTACGAGCTATAAAGACAGCAGATCCTCCAACACCTCGTTTTGCCTCCTGGGCCACATCACCTCTACCAAGAGCATCTTTAGGTATAACATACAGCTCATAGGATCCACCATCAACATCAGAGCATATAAGGACAGCATTCTCAGTGGGACTGTAAGAAAGAGTGCGAGGACCCTGATTTAAGCCTGTGGAGCTAGGCCGTCTAATGGGGATTACTTGCGTATCTTTTTGTGTTGAGAATTCAAAAAACCGCAAGAAACGATCTTTTGCATAGAACATAGTATCACCACTCACAGAAAATGCAGGTCGTTCTCTCTCCAATTTGAACACAATCATCCCACTATCATGACCGGCAGCCAGTAGATTCATCTCAGGATGAGCTGCAAGAATCCAAAATCTATCATGCTCCCGACGGAATGTTTGAATACCAGTCCGCTTCGTTACATCCCAGACACGAATGCTTTTGTCCTCTGAATTAGAAACAATAATGTCCTGCTTGGCATGAAACATTACACAGGAAACATTATTCATGTGCCCCCTCAACGTGTCCACTTCCCAAGCCTTGGTATCTGACAGGACAAATTATGAACGTAAGAGCAAATATATGGTGCAAGTTAGCAGAAAAAAAAGCGTAGAAAGGACCAAGAGAGAAAATTTTCATTATCTTTGTGTTAGCCCAAAGCAAATTCTACATAAGATGTCATCTATATTTAAATTACTTGTTTCATGTTCTCATAGCGTTGGCACTCCCCATGATTTCACATATCTCTGCCTGACATGTGTGTTAAATATACATAGATAGATTAACAGCAGTAGAGTGCAGACACTATGAGCACTTTGTTACCATTCCATCCAAACACCCTCTCAGAGGCTAAAAACATGCAACGAACTATGAACACACAAGCAGCTAATAATTATTCATTCACCAATACGGGATGTATCTCATTTTTTGAAAGATAACGTGTCAGCATGTCAGTGGTGTCAGGTCCATGTCTAATATGGTGTGGGGTCCATGTCTCATATCGGGGTCCCTGCTTATTAGCTCATCCCAATGGCAGTATGGCACAGTGGAAGTTTAACCACACAAGCGTAAACAATAATCATCCTATTGCCTCTTTTCCAAGGCGGGAAAAAAATCCCTACTACGAGTTAATCCAAAGAGCTTCATCAGATGGACAGGATATTTTGACATACACGATGAGCTTCAGGCAAGGACTTTCGCCTACAATATAACAGCTAGCGGTTTCTATATTCTGCTTTTCTTATATATACTTCTGTGTTGGAGGATAGCCCAATTTAAAGATGTTTAAATTTCCAAACTTTAAAAAAAATAATCAAAGGTAGTTATATCCAAGTTCCTTAGTCATTAGGTTTCATTAACCAATACCAAGCAATGCAACAAAAGATCACGTAGGATTTTTCATAGATCAACCATTTGAATCGCCAGAGAGATTTACCATTCATACGCCATAGTTTCACTTGACGGTCATCAGCTCCAGAAACAATTAGGGGGAGAGTAGGATGGAAAGCAGCCCAGTTGACTCCCCTGTCATGACCTTCCAAGACATACTTGACCACAGCATCAACACCTCCAAAAAGATCAGAGTTCATTTGACTGAGACCCAATATGTCGTCTCCAGGGGATGCACCTTTCTTCCTTAGTGACCCAATATCCCAGACCCGAACCGTCTGGTCAAGAGATGCGGACACAACAAGGTCTTCTTTAGGATGGAATGAAGCACACATCACATAATGATTGTGGCCTGTCAAAACAGATACGCATGTCCGTGACTGCCAGTTCCATATGCGGATAGTCTGGTCATCACTGGCACTAACAATCCAAGGATGCTCATGGTGGAACTGTACGGTACGAATGTAATCAAGATGTCCAAGCAGTGTAAACAGACACCTGTGCAATTTGTAGTTCCAGACTTTAATCTTGTAGTCATCACCTGGGAAAAGAACCAAGTCAAGTACATCATCAGTCACAGCATAGCTGGCTCAAAAGCTAAGAGACCAACTGGAAACTCCTAACATAGCACACTAGGATTTCATAAATGAAAAATGAAGGCGAATAAAGAAAACGCAAATATTGTATCCTCAAAAAGAACAGCATACGAGGCATAAGTAGATCTAAAACAAATGACCTGGACCAAAATGCACCATTAAACTGCACTCCATGTGTATGGCCAAGAATACCATGGCGTCCTCCTAATACATTTCTTATTACTTATCAAATAAGAACAGGAGGCACAAAGGCAAATACACCTGCCTTACACCAAACACAACAGGATTTCATACAATCTACTGAATTTTTGATGTCAAAAAGCACATGACGAACTTCTAAGCAGTTTCACGAAACTAACAGGAGCAAGCATGCAACAGAACACAGAGAAAGAAAGAAACTTTTAAGCCTAAGTGAATCTCTTGCTAGGCATAGAACAACCAGAATGATCATCCTTTGGGCACTGAATCCTTAAGATGGATTCCCTGGAATTCACAAATAGAACCCTAAAGACAAAAAGCTCGAAATCATGGTTTTCCATACTTCGATCAGTAAGTCTAATCAGTACCATCAAGTACAAAAAGCCATGCAGATCACCCAAAACAGCTACAACCGACAATCCCTCCCCTCAAAAGTAAATACAAAAAACACTACCATCCAAGACAAATTATAGCATACCTCCGGAAACAAATAATGGCTGAGAGTTATGGAAATGGACGCCACGAACAGGGCCCTCATGCTCATCAAAGCGATCGATTAGAGTACCCATCCTGTAATCCCATAGCTGGATCACTCCACTGTGAAGACTTGTCAGGATCCATGGCCTTTTACTGTGGAAGCTGAGTCCTTTGACCCTATTACTCTTTGTCTCAAATTTTGTCAACATTTTTCAACGACCCACGATCTCAATCTCTGCTCACACAAAACCAAATCCCCATCAAGAAAATTAGCAACCAATTACCCCAACACCTTCCCCCTCCACACACATACATACATATACATCAACAGAACCCTATAAAGTCTGCTCCTTTTGATACTGCTACTTATCTAAGCAATCCAACTTCAGCACAAGCAATTCTTCATACCATTTTCAGATCAGAACGTCAAATAACGTAAAACTAAAACGAAAATGCTCAAAACAGATCAAAGTATAGACAATTCAACAACACTAGCAAATTTTCGATAAGTAGGTTAAGTAAAAACCCTTAGAATCGTCGATAAACTGACTAAGAACAGATCGAAAGGGATCAATGCGAAGAAAGATTTGGGGGAAAAAGAAGAAAAATTTATCCTCCACCAGATTTGTGAAAGTTGCTGTTGATCAAGTGAAACCCGATACCTGCATCCAGAATCGCCGGAAGAGCACAATGGAATTTAGAGAGAGAGAGAGAGATATTCCAGGGGAGAAGATTGGAGAGGGTTTTGCAATGATCTTCAGAATTTTCGTAGATCTGGATTTTTTGGCCCCATTGGAGTTATTTTCTTTCTTTTTCTTTTTCTTTTTCTTTTCTTTTCATTTTCCTTTTTCCTTCTTTGGATGGGAACAGTGAAAAATGAAAAAATTAGAAAGAATGTCGCCATTAGGGTTGTGATTTTCATGGAAAATGTGATTATAATAGATAACTATAGGACTTATTTATTGCAAACTTTTGATATTTAACATATTTTCATTTAATTATGCTTTTTTATTTGATAGAAATAAAATTACACACATATATATGTATATTACAGCTAGAGAGATTCATTATTTTGTCCAAACTGAACTAGACCGAAAATAAATTAAGTTGGACCAGATCAGGGGAGTAACTGCGGTCCACTCCTTGGTCCAAACTTTTGTTTGATCCGGTCCTTTTTTGTTTGGGGAGGGGGTGACTTACACAGATTCAAAGATGATGGAAGAAGCACGTGATTGAGGCAGAGGGCAACGAAGAATCACAATTATTTTGTCCGTACATAATTAAAAGGTTTGTTGATTACGTTAGTTTAGGGTGTTGATTTTAATTTTTGGAATTTTGGTTTAATTTGTGGTTGCTCTGCAAGTTCGGAGATTTTTTAATACATGGCGAGTTAAAAGCAGCCAAGTGTACCGATTGATTTTAAGTCATAATGCACAAACTACAACATTGGCGTTTGATTCTAGGTTTGCTACTGCTTGACCTGGCATGTGGTCAAGAAGTATTTTAAACTTTTTAATTGGCAAGAAACAAATCATAATTTTAGACCCCCCAAAAAAGGTTTACATTATTTGGGGTTGTCTTGAAAATAACCATTACTGTCTTCTCCTAGAAACATTATCCGGTCCAGTTTAGTCTAGTTCTGATCCGGTCCAGTCCAGTTGGAGGTCCACTCAGTCTGGTCCAGGGTCCCTAGCTTCCCTCTCATTCAGTCTTTAATGCAATTCAGTCCGATCCGAGTTTGAACCGATGAACAACCTACCTAACAGCCCATCTACCCCATCCAAAGCCTCAATGCCCGATCTTTGCCTCCAGACGCAGCTTTCTCACCATTTGGACTCCAATCAACAGCATAAACCTGCAACACAATTTCATGTTTAGTTCTTTCTTCTTCATAGATGAAGTGCAAAGGCATTCGAGATCTCTGAGAGAGACAGAAATGAAGATAATTTTACAGAAACGAGATGGTTGTGACCTCATCTAGATGCCCTGGGAGATCCCGCTTCAACTTGTGTGTCTGCATGTCCCAAAGCTGAGACAGGGAAAAAGGCAGTAAAATATTGGACTACTAGTAAGTCATAGAATGACAATCAATCAAAGTGGACAAATAACCAAAGTTCAATTATATTTCGACAAGAACGTACCAACCAATGCATGAATCTTGGATGTGAGAACTGGCGAAAGAATTGGTTCGAATTATTTCAAGTTAAAAAGTGTCTCACATTGTTCAGACGCTATATGCATGATTTCCAAACCGTAACTGACATCCCAGGTTTGGGATGTTCACATCTAAAACAAACTCACCCTGCAAGGGATGGCCTAGTGACATGTTAGACGGAGGTTTAAGCTCAAATCATCTTCTTTTTCCTTAGATTATCTAGCTGGCACAGCCATTCGACAGAGTCTGTATTTCCACAGCATAACAGAACAAGCACTATATCACCCATCACAAACAAGCAAAACAGCTGACTATAAGATCAAACCAAAGCATAACCCCATACCACTGCCCCACAAAGGCCATAGGCAAAATGCTTACAGCTTTATAGCTGACCTATGCCATCAAAACACCAAGACTTTACCTCATCATTGTACTTCAAACTTATCTCAGCCTCTCTATGGCCAGATCTGTTGGTAGAGGTAAGGTTGCCTACATCTGGATCTCCCCAGACCCCGCGAAAGCGGAACCCACACTGGGAGTAGTAGTTGTTGTTGTTGTTGTTGTTGTTGTTGTACTTCAAACTTATCCTGCCAGTACCCATTTAGCACCCAACTCAGTTTACTTAGCCCACTCTGTGTACCTCTTAACTCTACCTCTTGGAAGAAAACTGCATTTCAATGATTCAAAAATGATAAAATGTCTAAAGAGAACGTTGCAATCCACAGGCTTGTTTGAGATTTGCTCTTGCAAGATGATCCTATCTAGCCACAATGTACCAAATTCCTCAACTTGTTGGCCCCAACCGCACATGTAAACCAAGTCCAACTTCGTCTGTCTCAAAATTACCAAAAGAATATCAACCCTTTCTTGCACAGCACAGCCTTTGCATTTAGCTTGCCAAAGATGCCAAACATAAGATGACTCCACTTTTCCACTTTTGATAGAGTTAAGTCGCTTTAAATACTATGCTAAGGACTCTCAATTCCAGATTTTTGCTCTTTTGACTCCCCCCCCCCCAACCAAAACCAAGCTCCTGCTACTCCCCTAGGACATCCCTGTAAGTTAGAAGAATCAAATAAAGCGGATATTCCAATCAGAAAAATGGCATTTTATTAAGAAAAAGGGCAATGCCACTTCGCCACAAAACATGCCCTTATTCAAAGAAAATTGAAAGAAAAAGAAACAGGAGACAGAAAAAGGGAACGACAAAGAAAGGAGTCACATACATGACGGGAAAACAAACAAAACATTCCAAAAACAAAACCGTCAAAGAAAAGAGAACACACTGAATCTATCACAGCTCCCACAGAAAAACCATAAAAGTTTGGTGGGAAAAACTTATCCCCAATCTTTGTGAGAATGAGATAAGAAGAGATATTCACTACGGTTTGACTTACAATTGTTCTATCAAATATATGTTGGTTGCAAGAAAGTTTTTTTTTAAAAAGACGAAATTAAAGCCATAATGGAAGTCACAGGGCAACAATTGTTGCTAGAAAACCAATACCTATGACAATCAATAAGGACTAAAGCACACTTCAGCGAGATATTATGCGAGAATCATCAAACCGAGAAAACGAGACTGTTTTTTTCCTGGAATAAACATTGTGGGAATAAAATTTCCGAGTTAGCTGAACCAGTAGTTGTCACAGGCTACAAGAACCAGAATATGGACCCGTAGAGCTTGACAACCTACACGTGTTTAGGCAGGAACATCGACCACCATCTGCTGTAACGAGGCAGCCACAGATCATCTTGGAAATAAAAGGTTTGGTGTAACTCATTAAAAAAGGTAAATGGCTTGGTGTTGTGGTTAACCCTTCAGAATACCTCATACTGAGGAGGCTGACAGTTCAGTATTGGCAATGTTCAGTTATCTTTCAATAAAGGCAGGAAAGGATGCCATCTTAATGAATTGAAATCTCCAATTAAGTTTCCTTAGATCCCCAATTGCAACTTTTGCTTCTTGGGAGGATAGTTTTTTTGTCTAAATTTGTGCAACCTCATGAATCTAAATGCTCATAATCAACTTTCCTTTCACAACAAGAAATCAAACCATAGTCAGGTGGGGGAAAGCAGTTACTCTATCATTGCCACATCAGACCATCTCTTTTGTCATAGAAGGTAGATCACACTTACCTTTAGTGTCGAATCCTTGCTTGCACTCAGTAGATATCTTCCATCAGCTGACCAACTGCCATGTGATAACCAGTGCAATAATCAGTATCACATAACAGTTGTTCGATAAGTAACAATCATCCAGGTGATGCAGTAGAGAAAACAAACCATATCTGATACACAGGGCCCACGTGTCCTCGGAAAACAGCAACATATTCTCCTGTAAGCCCATTCCACAGCTTGACAGACTTGTCAAAAGAAGCACTAGCCACCCATTGTCCATCAGGTGAAAAACAAACATGGTTCACCAGCTGAAACAGAAATAAACAAAATAAAAGTAGGGGAAAAAAGTGGGTCAAACAAAATAAACACAGGAGAGAACGTGCATTCCACATACATATACCCATCATAGAGTTTCCAAGCAAATAAAACTTGCTGGAGTATTGAATTAATCACCAACAACTAGCTCAAACATTCAGACTAATAGTCAAGCATATAGGGTCCGAGTAGCTTAGCATGAAGGAAACTTCTTTCACATGGACAACCAGAACGAAACAGCATAGAAGCGCTTTTGTAAAAGAATTAAATGTCATCGACATGCAATGAAAAGAATTAGTAAGGGCCCAGTTTTACCTGCTGAAAGATACTGCATAAACCTACAGCAATCTACATAATGCACCAAGCCTAAACTAATCCAGGAGATTCTACAGTGTGAAGGTCAGACTAGCCTAGTTGTATGCCTCAAAACTATTGGCCAATCGAGGAAAATAGAATTCATACGATGATTGCAGATACGATGATTTCAGGATAAAGATAGACGCATGGTAATACTCAGATGTCTTGGACATATCAATATTGAAAGGGAAAATGAAAAAAGGACAAACTGGAACAAGGTTCCAGATAGGAGTGTTATGAGGTTTAGGAGTAACAGACCTTAGGTAAGTTGGCTCAGTATCCCCCTTCTCACCTGTGTACTTAGTAATTGCTCCTATTATAGAGATCTACTCCCCCTATCCCCAAAACTTCCTTATATTCAGCTAAAATGTTTTATCAATCAAATAAAACCAAAACCTAAACCACATTTCTGCCAATTTTTTTAATTGTCCCAGGGAAGGCGTGCAAGGGTGAGGTTGCATGGTAACCTATAATCATGGAGGTAACACTTGGTCAACTAGTAGCAGAGATGCATAATCTACAATGATCATGAAAGAAAAGGAAACCATTGATATGTAAGGACTTAAAATGTGGTTTTGCCTTGATTGAGGTTTCAGTCACAATACCACAAAATCGGTCTAATGCAGCAATTGTGTTGCACACTGCAGTCATTGTAGGGTCAAAATGCGGTTCACTCAACTGCGAAACCTTTCCGATGTAGCTATTTCATCCCAGAGCTGCCACAGAAGTCATGGGCATACCAACTTTCAGCATTAGATTTTCTAATTTTGCATCTATTTTTTTTGTTCCAACTTTGGGTTGGTTATAAATTTATATTCTTCACATGTTTGTTGATAAACTCTCTACCTGCACCAATGCGTGTCAGCATAAGGTTGCCTACATCTAGACCACCCCCCACCCAAAAAAACCGTGTAAGGAGAATCCACCTTGGGGGGGGGGGTTGTTGTACATGTTTGCTGATAAAGAAATCCAAAGACAACTTAATGTTTAGGATAACCAAACTTGCGGACGAGGGCAAAGCTCATAATTTATACCACTAGACTACATGTAGCTCTTTGTTCCCAAGCCGTTGGGTTGGGGGCTTGGTAATCAGAGCCACAAAAAGAAAAGCAAGCGGGGCTCTGAAGGACAATTTATCCATCATAAATTCATGAGCTACTGTGATATCTTAGACAACAGAGTACACATGAAAGACATCTGATCCAAGTATTCACAATATGGAAATAGACAAGGACGCAACCAATTGGAATGAGGACAAGATATTAACTAGAGCCTAGGGAATTTATTAAATACCCTTAAAAAGGGCACAATAGACGTACCTGTTGGTGACCAGTCATTCTAGCTTTAGGGCTATGACAATAGCGGTGCTTACATTCAGGATCTTCGCAATCAGAAAGTTCCCATAGCAACATGCTGAAATCATCAGACCCTGAAACTAGTCTCTCTGAGAGGCGGTCTGTCATCTGTTCGTATTTGTCCATGGCAATCTAAGCGCATGCATTATGGAATTTAATCAGCACAAAGAACAAAAAGGACCAAGATTGCTGGCCAGCTACATCATATACAATGCCAAGCCTAAATTGCTAGCTTCAAAACTACCACCTTCACAAAAGCCATGCGCTGGTGTGTTAATATTATCCACAACCAAACAAATAATCAGCAACACTCTCCCTCTTCTACAAAGAAAAATGAAGACAAAAATGGAAGCTTGGTATAAGGAAGAACACAAATTGACTCCTCAATGAAGACAATAATAATATGACCAATTACCACATAAATGCAGCAGTACACTAGAAAAAACTTGCCCATAAATTCATAACAACATTACCTTCATTTTAGCGGAAGATGACAGCGGTTTACTTAAGGGGTCAAAAGCCCCAGTACGCAAGATATATTCAGTACTCAACGCAAGGGAATTCACCCAGTGTCCATGACCCTAAAACCATGGAAATACATTTACAAATTACGAACTTAATAAGAAGTATAAGCAACTTGCAAGAATATATGACTGAAAGGAAACTCAGTAAAAACATGAGAAATTCACATTAGTCAATTACTCAGTTCAAGCTTGAAGAACTGACATTCTTTTTTCTAGGGGAGGGGGGAATTAGTGGAACAGAATGATCATGTCTCCAAGAATTTTTTTGATAACGATCATGTTTCTAAGAACTAAGTCACGTGACTGACATGTAAATCAAATTAAATTGCTAAATGAGATTCATACAACATTACAATTTCACTTTCCCAGCTCTAGTTGGTTCTGAAGGAACACAGAGTCGACAGATGGACTCAAAACAAGATGGAAATCAACAACGGGGCATCCAAGCACATTGAAGGTGCTAGTAGCTCCAACAGCAGGCAAATCAGATATACACTGACAGGCCAGAGACCTCGTATGGAAGGATTTCAACATAACTAAACAACCAAATGCAGGCCAAGCTGGATTATACCCCTCAAATGATGAAGAATGCGAGTATTTTGCTAAGACAAATAATGCAGATATGGAAGAAGAAATTTCTTGGTTGGAAAATGCGATTGCAAGTTTTTTGTTGGGGGCAAACCTCCCTGTGGAAGTTATGACTCAGTTCTTACGTTGAGTATGGGGCAAGAAAAACGCAGACAAAATTGTTGGTGAATGAGACAGCTTGTTTCTTATGCTATTTCACAAGCAAATCAATGAGGCCTTGAAGTTCGCCATCCACAATTTTGACTGAAAGTCATTGACTGTGAAACAGAGGAACCCAAACAATAGAATAGACGAAACTTCATAAGATTAAACAATAGAATAGACGAAACTTCATAAGATTTACTTCCTCATTAGAAACCATACTCTCAGTTCAAACACTAATAAACGTAGATAAAGGTCGTTCAATAAACAATTGCTTAACATTTAGCAAGGATGATTCTGAGAATAACCACCGAGTCACGCATAAACTAGCACCTCAATTCTAATGCCCAAATTTATCATTGTTAATAGCCTAATACCCCATTCATTTTCTATTGGCTACCTAACTAATTAAATTCCGCAATATAACAGCAAGGCCTTATATGTTACCCAGAAGCTACCAACTATGGCTAATTATCTTATACATGGCTCACAGGGAAATATAAACAGGGAAGGGGTAGAAAAGAAACAATAATCACGCCAAGAGAAAGACAACAAGGCCAGCAAAAGAAGAAACAATAAACATGCCAAGAAACTTTCCTTTATTACTACGGGTTTATCATCGT
Organism: Carnegiea gigantea; assembly: GCA_029747015.1. NCBI lineage: Eukaryota > Viridiplantae > Streptophyta > Magnoliopsida > Caryophyllales > Cactaceae > Carnegiea > Carnegiea gigantea. Next base: position 14,942 of record JAKOGI010002050.1, on the reverse strand, counting down.
CGCACTGTCCACCATTCAGTTTAGTAGTTTACCTATTAATTAATTGACATATTGATTTGTCTATTTATCCCCTCCTTCATTGATTTTTTGATTTATTAATTTATTTGTCTAATTATGCCCTTCTCTTCTGGCTTTCAAGTTCTTTCCGAAATGCTTTCTACACTCACAGAGCATGTTAAAAACTCTGTCATAAGCATCTTAGAAATGACCTCTCAGCTAAATTCCTAGCAAGGGAAAGGTTTCTACAGCCTACATGTGAATATATCCCGTCTTCATCCGAGCTTTCAGCCTGACTCACACTCTCTGCTTACACTGACAGTTGTTGCATATATCTTTTGTTTATCCATTGGCAACACATTGTGTTTAACATGTATACTAAGCCAATTCTGCCCAGTAAATTACCCACGAATCTACCCAAACAGCAAACAAATTGAAGTTCATTCAGAGAACATTTCCTCTTCCAATTAATATAATTAAGAACAAGAGAACTTCTAAATCCAACATAAAATCTCTTCCTTAGAATTGAAGCCATTAATTTTAAAACAATTGAAGAATATTTACATTTTGAATGGCCATAACTACTTTGGAGGCAGAAACCTCACCTTCAACACATGGATTAATCCACCATGCTGTGTTTCCCAAACTTTAATAGTACAATCCTGCGAGCTGTGCACTCGGAAAGCAAAACCACAATAAGAGAGAGATGGAGTTGAAAGACAAATCTATTTACATTGCCAAATAAACAGTGACCTTTTGTTGAAGGGATTCATTTTTCTTTTTCCATTTTTTTCATTTTGGGGGGGGGGTATCTAAGTTGAAATCTCAATTAAAAACCGGCATTCCACACAAGACAAACATCCAAAGCAACACAAAGAAAAGAACATCACTTAAACATAAGCCAGAAATGACATACCCAGTATAAATCCTTCCATTGCCACCCCATTTAACACATGTTACAGCCAATGTGTGGCCACTAAGACATAAGACACATCTTCGAAGGTAAATATCCCATACACGTGCATCACCATCTTTACTAGAACTCACAAAACGACGGCATGGAAACTTGATGTGCATTGGCTCCCAACATATTCCAGTTATCCATTTCCTATGGCCCTGTGCACAAATTGCAAAACCTGTGAAAATCTCTTCAATAGTTCAAAGCTTTTGGAATAAAGGATGAGGGTATTTCGGCTCCCCCGTGTCGAAAGATGGATAGTTGCTCATCACACAAATTCAGCATAATTCAGCGTTTGAATCCCTCCGCGACAGAATGCAGAGTGTAAGGTGAAGAGCAGTTGAATAACAATTTTAGATCATTCACAAGACTGTTCGTGCTGTTTTAATGTCATAGACTACATTCTAGTCACGTTCAGTTCTTCAAAGTTCATCTTTGGACACATCCTTTAAAGATTTGCAAAATATAGTACCTAGAATCTGTAACGTGATCTATCAACATGATAATAAACTATATGTTATAGGAAGAAGATTGCAAGTTCAACTTCTTTTGAATCATATATTTACAGCTATTTAATAATAAACATGCAATAATTCTGCAGATTGTGGAACAACAAAAATTTGCCTGCCTTTGAAAGATTGAAAGATTAGTTCAATTACATTGGATTCTAGATACCTTACCTAATCCCCCTACACAATAAAATGCAACATTCACAACGGTAATGTAAGCCATCAATCATGATATCTATTTCAGATTTTACAAATTGCATATTATGGTCTGAGATTTCACATTGCAGCGATTAACTTACTTAGATTTCTCATTATATGCACCTTAATTCATCCAAAATTCATGTTTCAGATTTCAAATTTACAGAGTCCAAATTTTAAACAATACAAACACAAAGATCCAAACAACCACCCTTACAATAAATGGTTTGCCAGATGGATTCCCTGTTCTTGGATCCCATGCCTGAAGTTCCCCAGCTTTGCTACCACTGACTAGATGTTCCCCATCTGGAGACCATGCAATGCAAAGAATCCAATTTTTGTGTCCTGAGTACAAAGGCAATTGAAGTAACTCCTCAAATACTAAATAATAAGGTTTTAATCCACACTTTACTATAAACTAACATCAAAGTCACACATTTACCCCACATAAGAGGCAATAGAAAGGAACCTCAAAATTCTAGGTTCATGGGCAGAAACATTTGCATGATAAAATAGAAACAAGAAAGAGACAACATCAAAACCATAATGCTACATACACCATAGGTTTCAGCCTAGAACACCATCAGGAACTGAATTTTCCAACCTGTACATCTATACATCGGGGTTTGGGTTTGAAGATCCCACAGCCTCACAGTAGTGTCACCAGAACCCGTAGCCAACTGTTGTCCATCAGGGCTAAATGCTACACAAAGCACAGCTTCCTCGTGACCTACAATGTTGAAAATAGAGAACAAATCATAATTATAAGTACATTTTCCATGGAATGGATAAATATCTCATGGAATTAAAGACAAGTTTTTTTGAAAAACATTACAAATTAAAAAAGTCAATTTCAATAAAGAAAAAACTTTGCAACGGGAACCCACATGGGGAAAAATAGCCCCCCCCCCCAAAAAAAAAGAAGCTTCTCACACTATTTTGGTTGGTATATGATGCTCTTCTGAAGAAAGGGACAATAGTCGACCAACGATCACATCATTAAACAGAGGAAAGAAAGCATTAATCTTACGACTCAATATTTTATAGATCAATCCAACAACATAGGTTATTACAACGGTCTTCCAAATTGTTATGCAACACAACATAGCCAAGGCAATTACTGAACCTACTGTATGAGAAATTGATTTTACTGCAAAAAAGGGGAGAAATTCAGAAAACTAATCACATACGAAAGGTTCATTTTCAGTGCCTTATCCTTTGACATGATATCGACATATCCCTAGGCTTTTTGATGACCCAAAAAAAGGGGGTGAATTTTTCTATTTAAATTTTAGTTAATATTATTGGACAAATCAAAGTGTACTTTTAAGCACCAAGGAATATTAGATGGAGTGAAATGGTTTTTACCAGCAATTACAGCAGAACAACGCGTGATTGGACATATGCGGAATAATGCCTGAGGTTGATAAATTATCTGAAGAATCTTCTCCATAGAAACTGAGAAAAGAATATTATAGTGTCAGAGCCCATGCAAACGTAACCAACATACTATAGACCAACAATTTGGGCCAACCACAACTTTGCTTTAGTAGTTTGCTGATACTGACCTTTATTCTGTTGTAGGTAAGTTCCCAACTCCACGTGAAGCTCTTTATTAGATATAAAGAAGGTATAAGGTAACCTCTCCTCCTGAAAAAACAAGACATGATACACTTATACTTCAGAGGATCAAGACGCAAAACGCACGTGTCAAGACTTTATACAACAGCTATGTGCACCTTATCTTCTACGGGAATTTCAGACCTATTTGAGCTCTACTAAAACTCTTAAAGAGTTAGAGCTCAACCGAAAGTTTCCAATTATAGTCTTCACATTCACACACACTTCAAAATTTCAGAGCATTACTCAAAATTTCAATGATTAATTAAAAGTTTTAGAGCGCTAAAATTGCTATGAGCTAAATTATAACATTCAAAGCATTACAAAAACTTCAAAGCCTCAAGACAAGAAAACGCAAATGCAGCCAACAAGACTCCTTTTGACCTATCCATTTGATATGTTGTGGACTTTGACAACAGCTATGAATAGATTCGACGAACACCAAATTTTTTGGTTTAATATGGAATCGAGACGATTTCAGGTTGAATCATTATCCAGTTGAAAGAATTTCCAGCCAGGTCTGGTCTAAATCAGGCTTCTTGAAGGTGAAGTCAACCTTGATTCAACCATAACTTGGTCCCATAAGTTGCCTTGAAAAAGCAACAAATACCAGTTGCAATACTGTGCTTTAGTGTTTCTTTTTTTTTTCCCCAATATATTTTGTAAAATAAATAATATAAATAAAATTTAAAAATGCACTAAACGTTAGGTTTGGCCTCTTCAAAAAAATGATGGCATTTTTTGTCCATACCTAGACACAATACTTCTTTTGAAATGAATATTCAAATACAACATCTTTTTAAATTGGAACTTTAAGATACAAAAAATATGCCTATCAAACTTGCATATATTCAAACAAATATGATTGGAATGACAATGGTATGATTTTCTTTAATCTTTTAATTTATATAAGCCTTATAACATTTTCAGAAATACAAAATACTTTTAAAAATCTTTTTGTCCTAACTCAATGCAAAAGTACACTCAAAGAGCTAAGAAAATAATAAAATTTTAAAAACATGAAAATAGTTTCCTAAATAACATATTACGAACATGAATCGAATGACAATAGTATGATGTTCTTTAAGCTTTTAACTTATCTTAGCCTTTGAACATTATAAAAAAAAGATTTAAAAAATGTAGTTTTTTTTTTGGTGCTAACTCAAAGCAGACTCAAAGAGCTCAAAAAAATAATACAATTTTAAAGTCATGAAAATGATTTCTTAAATGACATGTTAAGAATTGATTGACTTTACTCGTAAGAAAAATACAGCTAAAGATGCTTTTAACACCTCCATATCCTGAAGAGACTATTTTACCGCCATTAGAAGTGGTTAATCCATAACTCCAAAGTCAAATAAACATAATGATTTTAACAATCCAAATTATACACTTGATAATAATTGACTTAAATATGCCTTTTAAAAAAGTCAAAAAGACTAAAGGAAAAAAAAAAAAAAAATTTAACATGCATGTATATTAAAACTTTATATAAGAGTTTGTGAAATCCTTTAAAACCATACGTTAAGAAAACTATGAATAATTTGTTGAAGCTCCTTGGGGCCAGCATCTTGTGGAAGGCATATCTCTTCTGAACCTTCAAGCAAATGCCCAGCTTGGTCAATGAACTGGCAGCGTATGTTGTTGCCATTGCTCATATTGCTCTGCATTCTACATAAAATGACAAAGGTAAAAACAATACTTACATACGTTCTATTTTTAATTGAGAAATGAAAATCTTAAAGCGAGGAAAAGATAATGATTACTATAGAACACAGACAGAGAAAAACAAAAGATGAAAGGTATAAAAACAAGGGACCACCTCAATTTCCCTAGCTTAAGTTGCAAGTGATGCTCTACAGATGGACATGGGAATGGATTACATTCAGGTCAGACGACCGCCCCCAGGCACCCACATCCATTACTAATTCCAGTGGCGGAATCAGAAGTTGAAGGAAGGGGGGCAAAATAATGGGTAATACATCAACTTTTTAATCACAATTAGATATTAATTTTGCACCCACGACAAGAATACAATCAAGCAGTTCATGAGCTCAACGAATTGTGCATCCACTAGATCACAACCAGAGTCTGACCAAAATTGAGGGTGATTTAACCACAAGGATGAATGATAGACAATAACATGGGCATCTTCTGAAACAACTTGAAAAGAAAGAGAGCTTAATGCGCCTCTAGGAAATGCATCATATCATTTCCCATCAAACATTTCCTAATTAATCAAACATCTCCTCCAGTCCTGAATTTTACACGATTTTGGCCTAGATTAGCCTGCATTGGAGCACTAAAGTGTCCACATCTATGTCAGACTCAGAATATTGGGTACATGGGTAAAAGAAAGATTTCAACTTTTGACATTTAAATGTACCAACTGATCTCAGTTCAATACATGCATCCATTATAATTGAGCCGAATGGGCTAGGTTATGACCACTCAGCAGTAACACGAACAGAACACCCATCAAGCATATAAATGAAAACCCATAGTGGTCGGTGACCGATTGAGGATTTGAAGGAAGGGGGATTGCATTAACTATAAGATTTGGAGACTAATCTAAAAACAATTACAAAATCCAGCAAACAATTACCAATGCACAAAAGGAGAGGAAAGGGGATGCAGAGGAATGAAAATACCGTAGGCGGTGGCCGTGGCGGCGTCAGTGGCGTGGGAGGCTATGAGGAGAGTCGGAGAGAAGAGAGAGACAGAGGCTGCTCTGTTTTATTGAATACCCGCCCGCACACCCCCCCCCCCCCAACCTAGCCCCTGCCGCCTACCCGATTGCTTCAGCCCGTAATTCCCATTATTTTTGGATCCGTTCTTTTTTGCGATAACAAATTATAAGAGTAACTGTCAGTAGTTGTAAAATTATTAAAAAATTATATAAATATAATTTTTAGATATATGTGTATAATTATTCATCTTTAATATATGATTTATAAAAAAAAATTTTATGAAAGTAAATTACGTATAATATATAAGTGATATGTCTGAAGTTAATTTTTCATCATCATTAAATAAAATATTTTTAACATTATACAAACAAATTTGTTTTTACAACTATTGTATTGGATGAGAAAAAGGAACATTGAGATAACATAATTAATGAAAATTGACCTTTAAGACCGTTGTTTTCTGCTACTTTGAGGATTTAGCTTATGAGTTATAATTTCTTATAACTCCTGATAACTTCTTTTAGTTCCTTACTACTTTAACTAAAATTTTACAGCTTCTTATATCTATTTACATCTTCTTAAATCTCCGTATATGTTTTTTATTCATAAAATTCAACTTGTTATTTATTTTTTTATAGAAATGTGCATATTTTTTTATATACTACTAATATGAAAAATCTGACATCTGAGTTTCAATATAAAGTATATAAGAAAATAAGTCAACATATTTTAAAATTATAATACAAAAATCACATTTACGTTTGAGTCTCGATGTGACTCATATATGAAAATAGTCGAACTGTCGGTGATGAAAGTATTCTAAGCTATTTCTCTAAGCTTATCCATGGCAACTTTTAGTTGGTATCATTGTACAATTTAACATTGAGTTGAATTTTATTTCAAAATGTTTGATTAAATAAGATTTCAATTTTAGGGTTCTATTCAATTTTGTTAAGAAAATTTATCATTTTTTAATTTTATTATAAGGAAGTGAAATTAACGTTAATACCAAAAAACCACCTTATTGTTGAACATATTTGCTTCTACATACTGCGTGTGTTGAAAATGGAGCCGCTAGCGTTGGTGCGATGGAAGACGAGGCTGTAGTTATGGGCGTCGTTGATGATTTGAGGGGTTCGTCCAGGCCATGGTGAATGGGTGATGTTAAATTAGATTTTACAAGTGGAATATACATTGTCTAATATTTTTCCAAACAGTTGAAAAATTTTCCTACAAATTATTTTCAGTCAGAAAATAGTTTCCCATGGAAATTTATTTTCCCATATCATTTTCATCCCATCCAAACACGTCCTCCATTTTCCATTTTATAGTTTACCACCTTTATGTCTCCCACGCATACGATACATAGAAGAGAGGCACCAAGTTAGCAATAGCAATCTACCAAACAGCTCAATGACTCTTCACAATGCCCAAGAAGCTCCCCCTGAGACAAATTTGCTCAGAAGAATTAGCATGAAATCAGAATTTTTATGATACAACATTCAATCATAGATAATCTTAAAATTTCTACATTTATACACAGCAAAAGCATATGCCCTCCATCATGACCTTCCACAAATTTGGGTGGGCTTCGGAGGAACAAAGGAATTGCGATGATGGAATTCTGAATTTGTGAGCAAAGCTGTCTTGAAAGATGAAACCCTTCTTGGTCAGTACTATATAGCATTCTGTGGCAGTTGCCCTGAATACAAAAAAAAAAAATCCACATAAGCAGGTTGTTCAGGAAAAAGGTTCAAAAAGTTGTTTGAAGTTGAATTAAATCATCAACATTTTTCATTGTGGGTTTCCCTGAAGAGCCTGAACTATTTCCTCTGCTCTAGACTGGATGCCTTTAAGGTACTCCGTAAGTACACGCTGCTGGTAGGAACCTCCTTCCTGATATCAAAGAGAAGAGAACAAGAAAAATATAATTGATAGAGGAGTAAGAAAGAAGAAGAGGACAGAATTTGTAGTGTATATTTTTCTTACTGTGCGTATCAAAACACGCTCTGTTCGTTTCTTAATCACAGCATAAAACTCCTCAGGTGTGATTTCCCCTTTTGCAACTGTTAAACCGTTCATGAGAAGTACATTCCATTCGCTTTCGGGAGCTGCATTCAAAAGTTTGTTTGAAGTTTAAGGTTAGGACAGACAAGAAGACACTACAATCATCAACTATGTAAAACTAAAACTTCGTGGATTCCCAGGCCATTATCAGGGCTGGTGCATGGGGCCTTTGTTATACCACCAGTGGGAGCCTCAAAGTGGCCCATGGAAGTCGGATTCATTTTAGTTCAGGGTTCACGACCTACTTCTGCAGCCAGTGTAACTTATAAACCATGCAGTAAAAAGCTTAACAGGCCCCAGGAATATGGAAGAATGAATACCTTTAATTAAAGACTCAAGAAACTGCTCGGTCTTCAAAATTTCATTCCCTACAAAAGGCCACAAACAAAATCAACTTAGAGATCGTGATAGGCATGGGTGGTTTCTCTCCCTCCATCCATTCAGGTTTTGGAATGTGGGAGACACAACCCTGCCTTAGGAACATAAAGGTACAGTATTATATCCAATGTTAAACTTCAGCACAAACCCTCTTTCTCAAAGAGACAAACAAATGGCATCAATGATAAAGCAAATAAATTTCCTATTCCATGAAATGCAAGCCATGATCTGAGGGCATGTTATTATACAATATGATAGGTTTCTAAGTTTCGAACCCGGAACCACTGAAACAAAAAATTAATATTTGTTCTGAATCTTTCAACAGACCATGCAGCCACATGCCATCCCTTGCAAAGTAGGGTCCATGGGAAAAGAGAAATTCTGAAGTTCACCAGTTGACAGTTCTGTATAAATTACCTATCAATACCAAACAGAAGAAATTTATAGCCTTTAGGGAGGTGCGAATGAATTGTACCTTTCTTTGCGTAACTACGTTTAGATAGCACATGGGAGGCATAGAGTTGCAAGACTTTTTGTAACATAGCAACAAGTCCTGGCTTGTCCCCATCTTCTTTTGCCTGCAATGCAGAGATTAATGAGTATGGCATCCACTATCCAGGTCCTTTACCAGTGGCACAGGAAGCAAAGACTTATATCTATCAGCACCAACACAAATGAAACACAAACTTCAGTTTATCAGTATGTGAAACATATTTTTTGATGATCAGACTCTTTTTTATCACATTCACCGTCTCATGTTAGGGTAATTTTTCAGGTACCATTGCAGTGGACTAAAACAAAATGCTTCTTCATATGCTTCATTGCTATAAAGCAGTAGGAACTCAATGGTTTTTAATTTACGGTCAGACAAAACCAACCGCCCCACAATTCAAGGCAAGATTGCTGCATTAGAACCCCTCACCTCAACCCCCCCCCCCCCCCCCCCCCCCCCCCCAAAAAAAAAAAAAAAAAACCCACCACTAGCACCACAGATACATAGGCACAACTCTCACATTGCAGACATATTCAGATCCAACTCTTGTTGACCTGATTGCCTTCAGTCCCAGGAAGGAGAAAAAAATGTGGGCATGCTTAACACGAATCCACCAAATTTGGATTTGTACAGTGTTGCACTTGCACATGCTTTTTTAACAAAGAAAAAACTCGAAGACTCTGCCATTCATTCTGAGGAGTTACTCGGCCTTGGATCAGTTGAGACCAGTGAAGGCATTATACACTCAATTAATGTGAAAAAGCAATCACTATTCCCATAAAAGAAAAGAAGACTCACTTGCCGTAGTTGTGCGTTGACTTCTGAAAGAAACCCTTCATCTAGATATCCTTCTTGCTCTCTTTGAATTAGCTCCTGAAAATCACACAAACAGCTGTTCAATGGTTGAAGAAAACCTATTCCCAAATGTTTGCACTAGGACATATCCACAATAGCGAATTTGTTGATAAGAACAGAAGATTTACCCCGGAAGCTAAGTCTGAGAACTTAAACAACCAAGAAGCAGAAGGGGGGGGGCAATAAGCAGTGCCAAAGAGACTTTAAGTCAATAGTATAGCGGCCTCAAAAAGCCACAAGGAAAGAGTTACCTGCTTCACTCGATTGAGAGCTTCAGGGTCTCTTGGAGGCCAAGGAATCTCTTCTTCTTCATCGACCACAGGTTTGAGGATTGACTTTAGGACATCAGTAGCTGATTCGATTTTTTCCTGCATGCATAAGAATAACCACCCAAAAAAAAAAAAAAGGAACTTAAGAAGAAGAAACTGGACAGGTATCAAAATGGGTGATGGAATGAATAAGAAGATATGAGTATACCAAAATACTTCACATATGCAAATATTAAGATGTACTCATATCTTTTTATTCCTTCTTTATCCTTATCCTGCATCAATATCTTAGGAAAAATAGAGTAATATAGGAAGAAAGAGAAAGCAATTGGGGGATTAAAAAAACCAGTACATTGGTTTTATGGACAAGGCGATCCACTGTGCTCATTAAAGTTGCTGCTAACTCTTCATAATCTTTCTGCATGTTAGATATACATGGCCAAAATCATTTTTGACAAAAGTAATCTTCCATATCCTCGAACAAATAAGAGAGAAAATAGAATGACAATGACGCAAGAAACCATGCTTTATCATCCTCTGATTTGCAGGTCTCAGTCCTGGCAGCAACACGAATCCAGAAACCCTCATTGAAAGCAAGAACATTTTCAGCCACAAGCTTTGGAAGCTGCACAATAAAAACCAAAATCAGGATGAGGACTGTGAATTTAGCAGAACAAAAACAGAAAATTCTATCAGAGGACAGAATAAAGCCCAGTTAGATTTTTTTATACTGAAAGCATATTTGATCCAAAAACATGGGAGGATGAACATCTAAATTGATGGAAAGGCCGGCGATAAAGCTCTTCAGGAATAACGGACAACAAATCAATATCACCGCTATTGGTTACACTTGTTCTCAACAATAAACCATCAGAGTTCTATAATTTGACCCTCCTCGACCACAATCAGACATAGGACAACATCTGCAATGTCTTGGGTAAGGTATTGGTCTCTTCCTCTCTGATGGCTTGCAAGAGGGTATGTGCACTATTAAAATTATGTGAATTTCGTATAGCACACAACTATTTAGACTCTGAAAGAGAAACAACTATAGAGAACCAAAGTTAGCCATACAGTAGCATCCTACATTCCTGTGCGCCAGACACGTATCTAAACTCCAGGTACTGGGGTTGAAAAAAATCTAGGAACATATGATCGTTTCCCCCATTTGTTCATTATCTTTTGATGGTTCTTTAGTGTTTACTGATTTCATAAGTGGACAACCTTTTCTTTTCCAGTATCATTTTTACCCTTTAGAAGTTAAGTATCACTGAAGTGTTATGTATTCACTGTATGGAATCAGGTTTTTGGGTATAAATTTTACATAATGAAATATTCTACAATAATTAATTTGGATTTGCAACTTCCACATGTGAAAATTAATCTGGTTAGTCTTGTATTAAAAATTCGGACAGTGTGTTCATGTCCTATAGTTAGATTTTTGAAGCCAGCCACTTAGATCCATTCCCATGTGCGACAACCCATAACTGAGTCCATGTAAAATAGATAACATCCTACCTTCTTGGTTGAGATAACTGTAGAGTGGGGGCAGTTCATCCTGGGGGCAGTCCATCCTAGAGGCTATGAGCTATAGGCTTTGCTTGGCAATGCAAATGGCTGGCATAATACAGAGACTCAGAAGGTAGGGTCTTGTGTGTAACTAAATTTCAGTCTAACTGAACTACTATTAATAATAATTAATCAGTAAGCCACTACATTGAGAAAAGGAGGAAAACCAAATGTAGACATGTCCATAAATCAAGGAAAAAACAACTCACTTCATTTGGGCTGGCATCCCTTAATGTATCAATCAATCTATCAACTTCAATAGTCTTCTTAAATGCTTCCTCAGCACCTTTATTGACTGCACAGACCAAATTTCTCCTGTTTAATATACCCAAGCAAGCTCTTTTACTATGAAATGTTCACCATCCAATAAGTGCATAAATGCTAAAACCCTTGAGTATACTGAACATTGAGTTTGAACATGCACAAAGTGAACAAAGAAATACTCCTACAAACAACTCAATACAAGAGTATGAACTAATGTAAATAATACACACTTGAAGAAACCACAACAAGGATTGCATGAAATAATAGAATGGATTATACCCCCGTATTCTCACTGTGATCAAAGGACATTCATCGCGAGTGCCAATTAAATAGAGCATGGGAAGGGCGGGGGTAATACCCCATTGTTTATAGGAAAGCATCAAAGCGGGAGGCTTCCACATTATGCGAGACATTTTGATTGAAAAACACAACTCGTTTCTGTTCCTATGGATTAGTCACCTCAAACTAATGGAAATAATACAACTTTAAAAAAACCCACAACAAGAGTAGGATGAAACAATAGAATGGATCATAACCCATATATCTTGTCACTGTGGTCAAAGCAAATTGGCTGCAAATGCCAATTACAAAGAGCTAAAAAAAAATGGTTGTTTATGGGATTGCATTGTAGAGGGCAATCAACAAAAGCTTTCCAAAAAACATTTAGATTGCAAACTGAAAATATTCATTCTGTTCCTATAGATTAATCACCTCAAAATACAAGAGCTGGTATTCCCATATACAAATTGTCCGATTAGAATACTTCATCAAATTGACAAAAGCACAATATATACAGCAATTAAGAACAAAGCGAGAATCCAAACAGATGAGATAGTGAAGAATCCATATTCGGGGGTGTTTGTTAACACCTGTTTGGGAAAAAATAGCTGTTTGGGAGAATTTTTACTATTTTGATCAAGTCAAACAACAAACAACTAAAGGGTGTTTGGTAAAGAGCTGTTTGCAATAGCTGCTTGGTTCTAAAAAGCTCTTTTTGAAAAAGCTATTCCCATTAGCCTTTTGAAAAAAGCTTTTTAATTTTATTAAAAATTAATTCATAAATAAGGGTATAAATGAAATTTTAGCAACATAGTTTTTAGAAACAGCTAATTTTTACCAAATATTTTTTCTAAAAATAGCTCATTCAAATAGCTAATATAAATAGCTAATTCAAACAGCTAACAACTAACAGCTAATACAAACAGCTAATAGCTAACAGCTAATAACTGTTTACCAGACAGGGCCGAAATAAACACCCCCAAAAAAAAGGTACCTTTGCTTCAAAATTGAAGGGATTTGCTTCAGCTTATACACTCTAACAGTGCCCATCTTCCATGTTTGTGGCAATGAGCTCTATACTCCCAAAATCATCCCGCCAATTTCCCAACAAAAAGGAAGGAAATATTGACACTTAACGATAAAATTAAACTCAAACCAATTCCAAAATGCCAAGTAATTCTCAAATGAGTAAGAAACAGACCTGCGAATAAGGCGACCGATGAGAACAAATGCTAGTGGAGCAGGGAGAAGCAGCAGCTACTGCAATGGATGAAGCCATTTTGACACGGAGAGAGAGAGAGAGAGAAAGAGAGAGAGGCCTCTTCTCCAAAAGGAAGAGAAATGGGTGGTTCAGCAATCGGATTTCAGAGTTTGCATATGTGGGCTGTGGACTTTTGGGCCTTCAATTTTCAGTGGAATTGGATAAAATCTTTGAGCCCAAATATATGTGGGTTTAATTATATTATATTGAGGCCCAAATATTCTTTCCTTGAATTCTTGAAGAACATTATAGGGGGCTAGACTCTCAATGGTATAATTGTAATTACTTTAGTGGCATTTGTTAATGTATAAAATATATTCCAGAGTTTTGAATTATCAGTTGAAGGGTTTGGTAGATATAATTTTTTTAATATGATATTAGAGTTCTTACTAGGAAGAGGTATCATGTTTGAATCCTAGCAACCCCTATATGGTATATTGATCATTGTGCAATGTATGTAAGAAGGGCAGTCCAACTAGTATTTATGTGAAGGGCGTATTAGAGTATAAAACATAATCTTATGCATTCAGTCCTTAACTTAAATTTTTTATTGAAAATTGAGATGGTTGTTCTATAGAATGATTCAAAAGCATCATTGACGTACATGACAGGACAATTTCTCTTGGACAAGTATAGGTAAACACTAGGATAATTCCTAATGGTTCATACAAAAGAGAATATATTTATATACTTATGAAAATTAGAAAGACTTATACTATTGCAAAACAACAACTCATTCCGATATGGGTCTTACTTTTGCAGGGTTTGAAAGATTCAAATGTAGGTAGCCTTATCCTTACGCATGTGATTGTATATAGAGATACCATTTTAAATAGAGCCACATAAGTAGTTTTAAGAAGATATTTAGATGTTGAAAATCGGCTAGTAAATATTAATAAAATTATTCATACACATAATAATTATTTTGTTTTTAACGAAAGTTGAATTCGACTTTTATTCGGCAATTTCTTAGGTGCTCCCAGGAGCACATGCTATCATTGTCCATATGTATATATTTTTCACGCGTGTATTTGTCATATATTAATTTATTAATATATATTTACTGATGTGATTCTTCGGAGTATGTACTCTTCGAAATGTAATATACGTATCGCTCTTATTCTTGACCTTTAAACCACTGTGCCTACAAAAGATTTTTTAAAAATGTGCATTCCTAAGAAGATATTTGCTAGGAGGGAATATAAGATTAAGATATATTCAAAACCCTCATCAAGAATTGAAGGGCTTCTTTTTTTTTCCCCTTTTTTTTCTTTTTTTTTTTTTGGTGGGTGGATGAGTAGATGAAAAGGAAGGCAAAGTGGAGAACAATTACTGGGTGGACAACCAAAAAGTGCATCTCCTACACATGGGATTTGTACAGGAAAAGGTTCATTTGCCAGATAGGAATTAGCAAGGAACAAGGCCAAAAGTGGCCAGTTAAGGAGCAATTTCCTCCCCCCACCAACGCAATAATGGAACTGTGCACACCGTATTAAAACCACAACCGCTCCACAGGATCTCCCCCCCCCCCCCCC